>SDVV010004304.1:0-20334 GCA_016164225.1 Gammarus roeselii
GAGCTGCCGCTGCGTGCGGGGAAACCTCACGTTCGGCTACCGGCCCACATAAAGCTGTACGCACTCGAATTAGCCATCTCTATTACAAAAACAGATCGCCTCCCTCAATACGCCTTCACTCAGCTCAAAACTCTGCACTGTGAATAAAATGTAGCGCGATTTGTTTACAATGTCCGAGACTGGTCAATCGGTAAAATTCTGCTGGATCCCTAGACACGTGGGAATAAGTGAATACGAGCTTGCAGGTTCCTCTGCTAAATTAGTGTCTACTCATCAAGAACAATTTATCACCATACATTACCGAGACTGGTTCCCTTCCTATCATCAAGTGTCATATAACATCCAGATGGAATGTCATGCGGCAACAAAGAGTACAAAAGATGCTTCAAGGTAAACCCTTGGAATGGGAACTCAAGTTCTCCGACAGAAGAGACCAAGTATTCGTCAACCGCTTGTGCATAGGACACACGTGGATAGCTCACAACCACCTAATGGATGTAGACGTGAGACCGGACGCGTCACCATGCGCTTGTTGCTACCGGGTAGCAATAAGCATGGAGCACTTACTGATGGGATGCAATGCACTCACAGCAGGCTGAGAGCCTTCTTAAATCCCCCGTGCAAACTACAAAGCTTGCTCGCTGACCTAACCTACTGAAAGAAGCTAGTCGCTTTCAAAAGACATACCGGACTAAATGAAGCTCTGTAAAACCAGTTGCGTTTAAATCCTTCCCGTTCTTGTACGCACCAGCTTGCTTCTATATCACATTCGAAGAATTTATTTGACCTAACCCTTGATAAGGAGGAAGGAGCTGTTTGCGTGAACCAATAATCAGCTGGACACAACAACAAAAGGAATATCACACATATTTATATACCTAGTAATGTGTCTCGCACTAACTGCAAGTCCGCTGACTAATCCATATAATGCGAAATACCTTCTTTAGTATTATAATCTTTTTATTGAGCCGGTGGGAAACTGCTAGTGTCGTCAGGTAGGGAAGGTATAACCCTGGCGTATATACGCAGAGGGTGCGTTAGAGACACCCGATGCGGCAACCTAGGTAACATCGCCTATTGTACAACCGAGTCGTTCTTAATGTCAAAACGGATGCTTACATAAAATAAAAAAAATACATTTTTTTACAAATTATTGGTCTAGTCAATCAACCTTTCTTAACAATGTTTGGCAGTTCTGCATAAAATCATTCGTTTGAATCTTCCCACCCTCATCCTCCTCCCCCTTCGCCAGGCTATTATCTCTGTCACTCTATGGTTGCATTGATCAACCCGCGAGATAGCCGTGTAATAGAGTGTATTGACCAGTTATAGATGTGTGTAGGCAACTCTGCATTGATCTATCAATTATTGTCCTTTTCTTCTCATTTCTTCACAGGAAATAAATCAAACTGGTTCCAAAAGAATTTTTTTAAACGCACCTTCCGTGACTGCCAAAGAGGGAGGTTGTCAATGTCTAATTCACTTGACGAACAGAATCTGTGTGATACAAATTTATTTCATATTTTTGTGATATCTAGTGCAATTTTGACAAAACAAATAACCGCATGACCTAAAGCTCAATGACTAACGTTTAAAAAAACATCCCTAACCGTTCGACCGCTGTTGTAAGCAGTCATTTAATACTCCGTCGCAGGCTCATCCAGCGGCGAAGAAGTCACAGCCGAACATGGGCATGTTGGGAATGTTTCAGCAGGGGCAGACCATTATATAATGCCTACAACCCCGGAGAAGTTGATGCTGTCTATCGGGCGTTCCCACAGATGACGTACCGACGCGATATTATTGTCAAGCCTGCCGGGTGCGACGGCTGGATACGGCGTTATTACGTGTTCGACTGTATTGAGCGAACCCCGGCATTGCAAACAGAGATCATAAATGACATTCCCCAGTCTATGTGGGTATTACTGGAGGGCCGGTGTATTGTGCAGGTTTCGATTGGTTTGACGCGGATTCAGCAGCTTGTGATAGGGATGCAACGGGTCTAAAATCTTGTTAGAAAATATAGTTCTTCTCGAATCAAGATTGTGTTTGAGAGAGAGGACATTATTTCCCTCACGCTAGTGGGAAATGGGTGCGGTCTGTGTACAGCCCGTTGCGATGCGCAAGGCCATGTTCTGTATTCTTTGTAGGGAGTTGATGTGTATGTTGGTGCAATGTCAAAGAAGCAGGCAGTGCGTGCGGAGGAGATGATGGGTATAGTGAATTGTTTGAATTGTGTTGTAATCGATTCTTTGGAGTGACCGTAGGTGGTTGTGGTAAGCACTCGGGACACGTTCAGTCTTGGTCTGGCTTCTCTGATGTCACCCCCTTCTCGTAAGTTACTCCAGGGATAGTTGTAGTTGGAGGTGAAAAATGGGTCTGTATGATGCTGGACCTGTGGAAGCTTTGATGGGTTGCAGGATGGGTATAATTTTCTTGTTTCCAGGTATTATGTGTTGTTCTGTGTTGAATGGAACAAATAAATATGTTTGTGACGGTCGCGATGGCATTTGAACCTAAGTGTTTAGGGTGAATGTATGATAGGTCATCTGGGCCCGTTGCTGCAGAATTTTTACTCTGGCAGATATGCGGTTATGGTACTGGTTGGTGGAAAGGGAAGATCAATGTTTGGGTCGATCTGTAATTCGTGTAACTGTTTATGAGCATCCTCCTAAAGTATGAATGGTGTGTCAGGTGGCAGGTGCTTGCATAGTGTTGGTTGAGTGTGTCCGCTTGTTGTTGCTCTAGTGGCATGGTGATGGTGTTGGGTGGAAGGATCGCTTCATGTGGGTCTATGGGGATCGCGTTTTTGTTGTTGAGGCTCCTAATGAGTTCACATTATTTTGTTGGCGAGGCTCGGAAGTTTAAGTTTGATGCTCACAGATATCTGCATCTATTTCTGGGTTATGAGTTTGAATATGTGTGATTCGGTCGTTGGTGGAGGGCATATTACAGAAGTAGTTTTGGTGTTGAATTTTGCGCGTAATGTGGGTCGAGAAAGCTGGATTGAAGTTACGGACGAACCTGGCGGGGATGTGTTGTCTGGTTGCGTGGTTGAGTATTGAGATGAAGTGTTTCGTGGCAGTGTCAATGGATTGGTATTATGTGATGTCAGACTTGTAGGGCAGTTTTTATTGATGTTGTGTATTTGTCCCAGTCTGCTCTCCTTTAGTTACGGAGATGCGAGGGGCTTATTGTGGAGTTGGGATCGAAGTTGATAGCTGATGACTATTAGAAGGTGGTCCAACGACATGTCTTGGTGGACCACTCATTGTCAATTTAGCGCAAGATTGGGAGAGTAAAATGAGACATCTTCGGAGGTCTGTTGAGTGTTTGCGAGTGGGTGTGCCTGTTCTGCTTAGTGTAATTAGAGTATCTAGTTGATCAACCTTGGGCGAAGGTGTTGGTGGTTGTGTTGAGGTAGTATAGATGGGGTGTGTATTACGGTAGACATGAGCTGGTGGGAAGGTGGATATGTTAAATAAATTGCATTGCTTATTGCGGATTTGTCTGAGTAGTGATTGCAGTTTAGAAGTGTTGTCGAGGGGAAGTCGGTTGTGGTTGTGAGGTAAAGATTTTCATTTGCTTGCGTAATGAGTCCACCGTCGTGGTTGAACGGTCATGACAGAGTGTTGTGTAACCAAAATACTTTGGTGTTTTGGATTTTATTTGAGTTTTGTTTACTGCAGTAGAGCGGTGTGAATGTGATGTTTGGTTAGGATGTTTCAGTTAATCTTGTTTCTGACCAAAGCCGTTTGTGTTCATTTGTAATAGGTTTAAGGGTAGGCTTGGGGCTTGAGGTTGTTGTGGTTGCTTATGAAGTGGTGGTGGGGCGGGGGGGTGCGGGGGTGGAGGTGATAGCAGGCGACATAGAACGTACCGCCTGGGGTTGTGCCGCTGGAAGTACATGAGAAGAGCCACCCAGCAGTGGAGGGATGTCGGGTGTTTGTGCGGGGTGAGGTGGCTGTGCTATTGTTAATAGCTGTTTTAATGGTGTGGGTTGGGTGGCAGTTGATGCATTGCGACCCGTGTGGTATGTTTCTATTGTTATGGACACCAGAGCATAGTTTTGTGTAGTGTGCCCAATTCCTACAGCTGCACTGGATGGCGCCAACGCGGCACATATGGGCGATAGCAGGTGGGACATGGATATGCTTCGAGACCAGGGTTGGACTCTATGTCACCGGTTTGGAGAAGAAGAAGAAAAAGGAACGGCGGTGTTTGTTCACTTCCCCGTAGACAAAAATGTATAATGTGTTTTGGTTCTGGTGTCTAGTGTTTTGTCGGTGGGTCAGGCGCCTGGGCAGCACGCCGGCACCATCGACGTGAAAAGGGGGGATGGGGGGGTTGAGGGGGACTTTTGCCGGATGTCGTCTAACATCCTGGCGCCGCCAATGCAATCAGGCCATTTTGCGACAGTTCTCCTAGCGTTTGTAGGCTTTCTCTTGGACGGCAAAGGTCTTTGTCGTCTGCTTCGCCGTACGCGACAACCCTTTGTGGCTGCGAGGGCAAACGGTCCTCTCCAATCTGATTCGTTCACACACTCAAGACGGGTCGTGCCCCACTCGGAAAAATGTTTGTCCAACAGTCTCGCAGCAAGAAATTAAGCAAATCATGTGACGGCTTGCCTCAACGGACGAATTATCAAGAATATTTTCGTAAACGTTGGTCGTTGAGCTTTTAATCATGCGGTTAAAAGTTTCCGTAATCAATGCTCAGAATATCACGAAAATATGAAGTAAATTTGCATGTCACTGGTACTGTTGGCCAAGTGGGTCCTGACATTGACAACCTTTTGGTTTGACAGTACACGACCGATATTGAAGGTTATCCACTCCTCACATGAACTCCCAAAACCCCACTCTCTCACTGTCCCATACTTCGTTTTAAATATTTCCTGCTTCTTCTAATTAACTGCTTCATTCCCTTCACTCACCTCTGTTGAGTTTCGACCGCATTCCGCTCTCCTAGTTCCCATCCACCCCTGCGTTACTCTCAATCTTCCCTTCACAAGGAAATAGTTCATTTTACCTGTTCCCTCAGCTCCCAAGGCATAGATATCAAAATTAAAATCAAATTTGGAAAGTAAAAAATTATATGTTTTGATATAATCATCTACAATTGCCTAATGCTAAACTTCCGCCATGAGTCCTCTTACCCTCATCGTCTACCTATCCACCCATTTCTCTTCCTCGGCCTGTTGCAGGGACTGGGCGAGTGTGAAGGCAAAACTCGGAAACAACACAAGCCACACCTGCGAGGTGAGATTGCAGGGAAGGGCGGGCGAGGGCTGCACCTGCGGGGTGAGACGGTTGAAGCAGGGTCAGCAGGGGTTACACAGGCGAAATGAGACGATATACTTGTGAGGTGAGAGAAGCAAGAGCTCGGAGTGCAGGGGCTACACCTGCGAGCGAGATGAGACGGCAGGGGCACATACCAATCGGTTGCTTTGTGGACATAAACAATCACGGATTGCTCTGTAGTACATAAACCAACAGGCTGCCATGTGAGATACGTACCAACAGGCTGCTAATGAGGCTCAAATCAAATCAAAAACTGACAGGCTGCTATGTGAGACATGTTCCAATTGTGTTTTAGTGCAGGCTATTATATAGCTTTACATTCGATCTAACTTGTTCCCCCCACCCACGGTACAGAGCGCCGAAGCCAAGCTAAACTTGCAGAGGTCCACCTTCGAGCTAGCGGGCTACTGGGTTGTTCTGGCTATGGCAGTCATCAACATACTACGGGAACTGTTCCAAATCTACCAGGTAATGTTATCACTACTCATACGCATAGAACTTTCTAGTATATAATATAAGAAAAGGCTTTTAACTGAAAGAAGTGTTATGTTATACGGTCTAGACTTGCATCAGTGAGGTTGTGTGTCTTATCCAGCGGGGAGTCTCGGTTTTCCAACTGCGGCAGTCTGGGCAACTAAGGTCATGACAGCTAAGCACCTCTCAGGGTGGGGAAGGAGGCATACTCGAAATATCTTCTGTCAGATAGCGTGGCAGTCTGGAGTATGTCTGCCCGTGGCAGGCACATGCTTGAGTCAGCCATGGCTCCGCAAAGCAGTGACTGTCTGGGTCTCATGTTCAGGTGCATACGCTTCTACGTCCTTTAGCCTTCAAACTTCGTTCTGCTACAGACTACCGCAATAGCCTTCACTCATACGTCTGATACCGTTGATCTTTCATCAAAATCAGAGCACTGGTCAGGAGTAAGCTAAATGCATAGCTCAAATGAAAACACTAACCTGCTACCAACCTCCTGCGTTACAATAGGGTTAATTTTCTTTTAATGTTCGATGCAGGAGATTAGCTTAGGATTAATACAGTCATTACGGGGTAAATTGGCTTTGCGCGATGACTGCATTGTATTATAAGATCGATTCAGTTTTTTTTTGTAAAGGCTAGAAATGTATATTGATTTTACTAGTTGGAAGGGTAACGTACGCTTGGTATTGTATATGTATGGCAGAGATGATTTGCAAGGGTTAGAAGTTCATATCAGTTTTACGTCATGTTTGAATAATTGACGCTGTGTGTCGAATTAGTATAGGATGGTAGATTTATGTTATAAGGATTAGTGTCGCAATGATAATGATAAAGACGTGTATTCACAAAATACCTCGTCATATTTTAATGTTTTACTGAGTTATTTTCAATTCTTTAAAACACATTAAAATCCGGGTACAATTGTATCGAGTAACGTATTTAGCTACTCATATGACTGGCTAGTTCCATGGAACAAGCGAGTACGTTTGTGTCTGTCCGAATTTTGTGATCCACATTAATTTCAGGGTACAACTTTATCGAGGGTGTATTTGGTTACACTTAAGACTTACTAGTTCTACGGAAGAAACCAGTAAGTTGGTGTTCTCGTCAACAGCTGAGAATGTCTTGGAGACAAGTATTTTTGGATATGTTTTATGGCACCCTCATGGTGATGGTCTGGAGGTATCTGCGTTTTACAATCTCTAGAGGGGGTTCTCGTCATCCAACGGCACATCACAAAAAATGCATTGCAATTAATCTATACAAAGTGGAATACACGGGCATGACTCTTACATTATATAAGACGCATGGGAGTTGCGTTTGGACTTACTAGCAGCAATACGGTCTGTTATAATTCTAACTCTGAGTGAAAGACTGCAGACTGATGATCAACAGATAAAGATAGGAGCGTCATGCCGCACCATTGCCCAAAAAAAAACGATCGATTGCACTATCCACCAGCATCTACAAGTCGTACATATGTAATGATGAAAATATAACATAGTTTTCCGTGTGTACATGGGACGATCTTATCTATTGTTGACGCATTGGGAAGAGACTGTAGCGCGATCGGCGCTCTGAGCTTCGCTTGTCGCTACTCGACCGAGACACCAGGACAAGAAAAAATAGCTCACAGTTCAGAAGTCGCAGTGTCAAGTACTCGTGGCAGTTGCAATATTCAAATACAACTGCACAGAGTAGCGCATTTACCGTAAAAAGAAGTGTAAGGAAAAGAGTTCAATGTACTACCGGTTACAGAGATAGAGACCTTTTCTTAATTTCGCGTTTTGTTTACGACATCCCTGCACCGAAATCGTATGTTTTATAGCGAGTATTTACACATTTGCATTTTCTCCAGACGTTTGGCTGTTGACCTACACCATGAAAACTTACCTAACTACACATAGTTTGATTTATATCAAGTTTAAATAAGACGCGAGATTAAAAATAAGGTTTCTATCTTTGTAACCGATTATTGCGAGTGTGGCCATACAGGACGAGTATACATCTACTTGAAGCATACCATTGCATTAAATCGCACATGAATTTTTGTTCATTTTTTACTCAGTTTATTTAATATACAACCAGCTTGGAATAGCAAGAACAGAAGTTATTTCACGTTCATTCAATTAAATACGGTTAACCAACAAAAAGAAAGTGCATTGCACCGCGGAAGATTTTGTTTTCATTTTACGACGTATACGTAGTATGCAACCAGTTTGACAGAGATTTATTTATTTATTTCCGGTTCATTCGATGAATGATTGGAAAGTCCCAACCTACCCCCACCCCCCTGACCGGAAACTCTGGTACAGCGCCCGATATCACGTGAAATGGTCTGTTTTGTTTCTTAGAAGATAGATCTTACTTATTTACACAAATTTCTTCCCGACAATGTACCCAGATGCAACTGAGTTCAAATTCTCAGTGGCTTTGTGGAAACTCAGTCTAAGCACTGGTTATCTGGTGAAAGATCTGTTTGCATTCCTAGAATATATACCATACATATGTACATGGACTACATTCCAACAAGTATTTGAAATCGAAAGTGAATTCAGATACTGCGTCCTGGTTTCGCGACAGCTGATAGATTACATAGAGGGGCTCCTAACCGCGTGGCGCAATGCGAATGATATGAGGATGTATGTGGTTCTGTGTTGGAGCCTCTCATTTTGCGAGGGTCCGGTGTACCCTCGCTGAGGTTTGTCGGCGGCTTCAATATTATCCCTCTCCGGAGGTCTTTTTGTTCTGCAAGCCCTTCCTCCCGGACGAGCAGTAGAGTGGTACATTTTATCCTAAAACTGATGCATTGGTGGAATTTTTAACGACAGCTTGTAGACTGTAGATTTTTTCTTGTCTGAGACTATAAACGCCTTTGCCTTATTCTGTTTTCTCCTGAACTCTGTGTCAATGTCACTTCCGTTTCGGCTTGACCAATCGTGGGCTGCGTATACAACTCCGTTCGGGCATGGCAGCTTGTTCTAAGTTTTGTAAGCTGGGTCAGCCTCGTTAAGATCTAGTAGCTCATTTACGTTTAACCAGCCATGTTTGTTTTGTGAGAGAGTCAGGTGATCACTCTTTGAAAAATTTCCATCGTGAGCAACCTCTGCGGTGTAGTTCAGGCAGCGTTGGATATCCCAGAGCAACGTATTTTTACACATCCTCCATGTGGTCGGGCACTAATTTAAATGTGAAAAGGTCCGAACGTTCATTTCAAGGAACCTTGATTCAAAATCGAGTTGCTTTTCGCTATGATTGAGGAACATGAGTGTCCCGCTGAATTTAGAGCAATTTTTTTCACAAATTGTTAAAAGGTCATATTTGGATCGAGCAAAACTCTCCGACTTTTGACACTGTTACATAGAGGATTTTTGTTCGCTCGAATAGTTAACAATGAGATTGTCGGGTACACCGGATGTTTTGCTTATGATCCTAGAGTGATGACCTTGGTTTCATCTGCATTAACTTCAAGCCCGCTTGAAATACACCAGTTGTGCGTGCATGTGAGTCAACGCTCTTTCTGCATCTTCATTCAGCTCCTCTAATTCATCAGCGGGTCGAATGAGCCGCAATTGAACATCATCTGCATATATTGTCATTTTTGCGCTGTCAACAAGACTTTCACAACAAATATCATTTACAAACAGGAGGGAAAAGACAGGTCCGAAAATCTAACCCTGTGGGAAACCTAAATTTACAGGTCTCAGAGAAGAGATCATTTCTCTGTTTATCAAAACAAATTGGGACCGGCTACTGAGATAGCTTTCAAACCAGGGGGGTTGATTGTTCAGTCGCGATTGTTTTTCATCAAGGGCTTGTGGTGAACACTGTCAAATGCTTTCGTGAGATCCAACCAACAGAACGTGTAGCATTGGCAGTGCTGATAATTTGCTTTGAAAACGAGTTCGGAGATCTTGATAAGCGAGCCTTTAGTAGATGTCCTACACCTTTATGCAAACTGACCGTCGTTAATGAGATTTTTTTCCTCTGAGTAGTCGAGGAATTGACGTGAAGTAAATTTTTCTAGGACTTAGGGAGTTATAGATGGGGGACTTATGGATCTATGATTGGAGGGATCATTCTTGTGTCCCTGTTTGTGGTTCGGTCTAATGATCGCATAATTGAAATTTTGAGGAAGGTGTTTCATTGGAATGGATGTGTTGATGAGTGTCTAGATATGGCAGTATTATTGACTGCATGTACCGCAGCGTTATGTGATCGTGCCCTTGTGAGTTCATGTTTCTGGGCGAATAAATAGTAGAAACAATGTATGTTTCGCTTGCTAGCTTGGGTGACCATGTTTTGTGCGAAGGCAGTGAATTATCAAAGGACGATTCTGTGTCGATTTGGCTCTTTTCTTTCCCTGGTATCATTAATACCTGAAGTGACTTTACTTCGTTCGCCCGTCCCCCTCATCATACGTGTTTTCTCACTCTTGCAAACAAGTATTGAATGTTTCAGCTATTTCATCTGGGTTTTCGTAGCTGCTCGACTTTTCAGGCTGCTTGTGGGGCACAATGTTCACGAGGATGCTTCAGGCCTGCGCAGGGGTATTTTTTTTGCGTTTTCGAGTTCGGCAAGGTGTGTATCTTTTTTCTTCTGGTCATAAGCTTTCGTAAGACTGCAATAAAACCTCATCTCGTGACGGTCTACACGTTTCTTGTATTTATTTGGTCAGCTAAATTCATATTATTTTGGAAGTTTATATTACTGTCGACCTCATGGGCTACATGTGAATTTATTAGGTCACTCATTTCGTGTTTGAGTTCAGGAGTTATCCATCTGATTGGAGGGCGTATCAATTTCTTTATAACAATTGGGATTGCTTCATGACGAGCTTCTATAAGCTATTTAGGGAATATAGCGGATTGAACATGTACATTATCTGCCATGTGCATGATGTTGAACAGTTGAACTCTGCTCCATAGCTTCAATTTAGTGAATCTTCGAGTAACCCTCCATTGTTCTGGATATCAGGACGAATGGTTGTCGCTCTTCCGTGCGCACTGTGTTCACGCAGTTTATTTTCCGTTTTCTGCCACAGAGGGACAGACCCATGCATCCAGTACAGATGATCGATTGTTAGTAATTATCAAGTCTAGCAGTGAGCCACTACCGTCTCATGTTATTCTGGTTGGTGTCTCAATGAGTTGTTCGAGTTTAAAAAAACGGATTATTGTACCTAATGCATTGGGTTTCAACTGGTCGTCTTTAAAATCACTTAAGACATAAGCATTCTTTCCCAGATTAGCCGCGGCATGGATTATAGACTCTTAAGTGTGTGAAAGGTTGTTTACTAGCCTCGGGTGGTCTATAATTGGTTCCAGCAATAAAAGATTTGGTTTTCCTGTTTTGAAAGTTTATCCAAACATCGTCGACATATACACGCACTACCTCCTCTTTGTCCACTGTCTCTGTATCCGTCGATCTGAATAAAGTTGCTATCCATACTAGGTACCAACCATGTCTCAGTAACACACACAGAGTATATCAACTGTTCATCTGTTAACATTCACCGTATCTGATCCATTTTAGACAAGATACTTCTCGCATATATGTGTTTGATCTATATATGGTTCCTGTTCTTTGACCGAGGGCTACTTGCCTTGTCATCGAACCTACAGAGGGGCCTATGTGTCGTCTAGTCCCTTGACCTGCTGCTATTTTCGTGGATGGTGTTGCGGTAGATGACTACTCAGTCTGCGCCCATCATCAGGCTGCTTGCATTGATTTGTTTATTCGTGGAGCTGGTTTCAGGTCCGTCCTCTGTGTAGGCGCAAGAATTTGGCGCATCTTATAAAATTTGAGTGACTTGGTCCTACGTGTATTCGGTGCGTTATCGATAAATGTTTCAATGGTACAAGTGCGCTGTAATGATCATTTTTTTATGTGAATGAATATTGCCTGTCCTGTCTCTGCGATTTATGCGTTGTTCGGACTTGATGGATTTTTTCTTGCGTTATCAACGTTAAAATCCTCAATAATGTTGATTTCAAGAGTCAGTGCATTACTCAGTACTGTAGGCATAAGGTCACCGAGGCCATGATCATAGATTTTGTGGGCGAAATATTTTTCCATTTATACAGATGTAGACACTAGGCTGACGGCAAGGCGCACCTCACACTCTCATACACTCACTCTCGCACACCTTAGCCCTTTTGCGCAAAACTGTCCGGCCGGCAACCCCGCAACACACCCTCCGGGTCATGAGTGCGGTTCGAGGTCAGTGTCGGCAGCAGGGCCTGACAGTGTGACTGGTCTACCCCTGCCGCGTCATGATGACCGGGCCTCCCCCGCCCACGACCATTCCGTATGTCAACGATGTGCCTAGGGCGGGAAAGCACATCAGGGCAGCGCTAAAATTCCTCCGTTCACAATCATTCTCCACTCTCGCCTATCCAGTGCACGCTCTCTCGCTACCTCTACACTCCGGTCACTCCTTCATAACACCTGCTTCACACCATCCATCCACCCAAAGTTCGGTCTCCCTCTAGGCCTACGTTCACTCGCCTCTGCTTTCAACCCCCTTTTGACTAAACTCCCTTCATCCATCCTCACCACGTGCCCGAACCATCTCAGAACACGCGAATCAACTCTGTCCTCCAACTTCTTCACCTTCCCTGTTCTGATTCAAACCACGTCGTTATCACCAACGACATCTCTCAGCGACCTGTCTCTCAGCGACCTGTCTCTCAGCGACCTGTCTCTCAGCGACATTTATGCCAGGATGATATTTATTAGTTGTACAAGATTACATGGAGCTTATTTTCAGGTTCTCCAATAAACACGCCAGCGTGTAGATTTCAACTGTAATCTATTTGTCCCTATCAAGATAATATTATTGAATGCAGGAGCAGTGGCCGACTTTTTTTTTTTTAACTTCAGTTTGAGATTACTTGGGACCGTACTGCTTTTTCCGAAGTAATGTTGTGTTCATTTTTTATGTTATTACTCTTCATGTGTGTTTGTTTAGGTGAGACTCGGAAGTAGTTTTCTGCCTTTGTCTTTGGATCATTCGCCTGCTTGACGGGTTGGTAGTGACAGTTAATGCGCTGCCCGAAGACATGCATGTCCAGCCGTGCCGGGAGCTTTGGAGGCGTAGATGCTGTTACTAGGTTCTCCCTCATCACGTGGGGTTGGATGGCCTTGGTAATTGTTATATAGGGCTCCGGGAACTTTGGAAGGGGTGGCAGTGATGATAGCATAGCTTCTTTGCGTAGGAGGCGAGGAAAAATTCTGACTGGAATGATGGTCGGTCCGAGATGATAGGATAGTGGTTTGGGGTTTTGGGGCGATAGAGGTCGGCTGTGTTGGTGATTAAGAAGTGAACGCAGGGTATCATGAGAGGGCGTGGCAACATTGTCGTCAACATTCGGTTCCGTTTGGATCAGTTTCCATTGGTCGGAGAAAGATTGACTAGTAGTTTTTTTATGTTGGATGGTGTGCGAGGGAGTGATTCATGTTTGTGAATTGGTTGGGGGCTCAGTTAAGAAAAGTGATTAGAATAGTGATGATGATATAAATAGTAATGAAGGGCATAGGGCTTGTTTGGTAAACCAGGCAGAAACGAAGGGCTTATCGTTGGGCTGAGGTGGATGGAATTTTATTTGTTGTGCAGTGACAGGAACAATGTAGGGGGGTAAGTTTGTGGGACAAATTGGTGGGTCATTAATGGACATTAATGGTGGTGGGTACGACGTAAGGTAGGAGTAAAAATAATTTCGTTTAGGGAGAAGCAGCATCAATAACGAGTGGAGCGTTGGGTAGGGATGCAAGGGCGTTAGTTTGGTGTGCAGTGGCATTGATGATGGATGGAGAGCAGGGTTGGGGTGTAACTGGTTCGGTTTGGTTTGTAGTGGCATGTATGTTGGGTGCAGCGTTTGGTTTGCGTATAAAAGGTTTTGTTTAGTGTGAGTGGCATAGATATTGATTGGAGTGTGGGATTTACGTTTGGTTTGCCGCGGTGCGAGAAGGGAATGGGGGTGTAGGTTTGGAGCAAGTGGCTTAGTTTGGAGCCCTGCGGTTATGTCTCATAGCGAAGGGGTACGAAAAGTGTTAAGCAGGAAATACGCGATGCGTGTTGGGTGTGCAATTTTGGAGTTATGTTAAATAATTGACCGACTTGTTAATGGAGATGGAATGAGTTTAGATTATAGGGCTCTGCTTAAGTGTGTTTGTAATTGAAAGGTTCGCATAGCGGGCTGCTCTTGTGTGTTGTGTTGGTTCGTCGCACATGAAAGAGCTACGGCCACTATCTTGCTTGGTGTAAGGCAAGAGTTTTTGGGGGCAGGGCAATGGAGGCGCGTAGTGTCGCAGATGATGGGCAAGGTGTGAAAAGGCCGAGAGTGTGTGCAGTAGGCTGACTTTGGATCGGGTGCCGGCAGGAGAGGAAGGGTCCATGAGCGGCTGACTCTTGATCAGGAGTGGGTAGGAGAGGTGTAGGCCGTGAGAGTACGTAGTTGCAGACTCGTGATTGGGTGTTGGTAGGAGAGGAAGATGGTGTGGTATAACGAAATGAAGCAAAGAAGGGGAGGGTACGCAAATAATTGCATATGCGTGGTCACAGTGATAGTAGTAGCTGACAGTAGCGCTACCCAGTGGTGAACATAACGCGCTACAATATCTTTGGTTGAAAACTGAACTTTTTGAGTGAAAACATATCGCGTCGTGGGCTTTAGTGAGTCTGTTTCTTAGTGTGCCGAATGGAATAACAGAGCTTTAGGGAGTATATCATAGTAACATTTTTTTTTCAAAGATTGTTCCGACTTTTTTGACTATGTCTTCATTTTTGACACTGTAAGCACAATTATTTAATTTCGGTACGGATTTTTGTTTTTAATGGTTCTGAATAGTGCTTCAGAGCAGGATTGGCTAAAACCCTTGTTTTTTGAAGAAAAAAACGCACACGTGGATTTAACTGCTATTTTCTGGGCTTTACTGGGTTTTCTTTGTTTTACAGGGTTTTCATGGGCAAATTAATTATATTTAAATAAAACATACATGAATACTAAGTACACATCTGTTAAAATATGCATCTATCTGTTTATTAAATTTAGACTATCAACAAAAGCTTTAGCCTACTGAAACATCCCTATAAAAGGGTTTTAAATAAAACAGTCGAAAACAACTTGTTACTACACACAGGTTGATACCGGTTTGTCCTATGAACCCACAGGCGTACCAAGCACATCAATGCTTGAATCAGTCTTGTACCAAACACAAACAAAGTGGCATATGCATACGTGAAGCGGCAGACAAAATATAGTTAATGCTAAAATTACCAGCAGTGTTACATGTATTTTGATTTGTTGTTTGAATGTCATGATTTATGACGATTAACTAATGATGTCAATACCCTTTGCTTAGTGTTTAGGTATTTTCTTCTTCAACTGCTGTTATTGACTTATAGTTCTAATAATTGAAAAAAACTTGGTTGTGTAATGCCATTCGTAGCTGACAGACACAAGTGTACTGAGTGAAGTGAAGTTAGTAAAGTTGTAAATGATAAAAGCAACGTCAGCAGAAACTTTTGGTTTTATTGATTAGTTTCAAACTTGAGGGTGTCGAAGCATATTTGAATGAATGTTAAAAGACACAAGTAGATGATCATGAACTTGAAGGAGACGGTGAAATAAGGGCAATACCCCTAGTGGATGAATCTAATCTGGAGGCCCGAGCGTTCGCTGGATGCAGCAGAAGCATCGCTGCACAACTCGTGAATCACCTTTTCAGCGAATTATTTGAAATAAGTTTTAGTATTTTATAACTATGTTCATCAGCCTCATCTGCATTAGAAACCAGTAATGAGCTGTTGCATTTGCAGTCATCTATTCTATTTTGTATTTGTTTATCAATTACAACTTTTAAACTTTCTTATTGATCTATAACAGCGAAAATAAGGCATTTATTAATTAAATTAAACATGGGATTGTAGCATCACTTGCAAAAGTCTAGTTACAGGTATTATTAACAGAATATTTAGTTTCATTTTTTTCAGCTTAGGAACTAGTTAATTTTGAGTTTTGGTCAGTTGAATACCATGTTTCTTTCCCAGTTATGAAACAATTTGTGCATAAATGTGTTCTTATGCATTGCATGACTTTACTTAACCTTTGTTTCACATAATGCTCTAAGTGAGAGAAACGGATAAACAAACTAGTAAGAAAATTTGAAAAACCCAATAAAACCCACTTCTGGGTAGGTTTTTCTGTTTTTTTCTAGGTATGCTTTTGGGTGGGTTTTTCTGGGTTGCCAACACTGCATTAGAGTGTTATCAATTGATTTTATGGACAGAACATTTTCTCGTAAGGTCGTCTGGTTGAACATTTTCAAAAGTCATCTCCTATGAGGACTGTTCCAAAAGGTTGCTTGCATTTTACCCTGCACCAGATGACTGGCATGTAGTTTGGACATCGTCTGCTGCTATGATAATCATGCAGTGGGCAGCTGGTGAGTCCTGGAAGCAGAGCTGGGGATGTGGACGGCTGGTAGTGGCTGATGGGAGGATGCTCGGGATTCATCTACAGAGGAATGGGGGCTGGGGATGGCAAAGTTTGATTATTGGAGGAGTGTCAGCTGGGTTTTCTCTTTCGGAGTGGTGACTATTTACTTTATGTATTTTTCAGTGAAGTTGTGTAATGTTGAAGACCTCAGGTCAATATTATTCACCTTTCTTGTGCAATTCTTGCTTATGCGCGATAAGCAATTTGCATTACTTTTGAAGCAAGCCAATTTATGGCTTCCGTACGTGCTACATGTGTAGCACATTTTTTATTTGGAGTTGGGGTGTCATAAGGGAGTTTCATTGTAGAAGTGTAGCTACAGGGATAAGACGGGTTACAGTGTAGATAGAGCAGAATTGCATGCAGAGTGTATATGTTACAACAGTTAATAATACTGCTAATGTTGTAACAAACAGCTCGAATAATGATGATTTGCAGTACGGAACACTGAATAACACGATACTAATAATGGACTAAACTTCTGTTATAATGATGATTTATAGTGTAGAACACAGAATAACACAACGCTGCTAATGATGCAACAGACTGCTCTAATTGTGATGATTTGCGGTACAGAAAATTGAACAGTACAATTCCGCTAATAAGGTAACAAACTGCTGTAACTATGGAGATTTGATGAAGTACGGAATACTTAATACCACAAGATTGCTAATGGTGTAATAATGACGATTTGCAGTATAGAAGACTGAATAACACTATACTGTCAATGGTGTATCAAACTACTCTAGAAATGATGTTTTTCAATTCAGAACACTGAACAATACAATACTGCTAATGATGTAACAAACTTCTTTAACAATGCTGATTTCCAGTACGAAACTCAGCGTAACACAATATTGTCCATTTTTATAGCAAAATGCTTTCATATTGATAAATTGCATGACAGAATACTGACCGAATCGACCGAATCTTCCATGAACGGGGACTGACCGACGGCAAGGCGCACCTCACATTCCTCTAATACACTCACACAACTTAGCCATTTTTCAGTTCTTTTGCGCTAAAGGGTCCGGCCGAAAGATCCCACAACACACTCTGGGTCATGAGTGTGGTCCGAGGTCAGTGTCAGCAGCAAAGCCCGACAGGGTAACTGGTTTACTCCTGCCGCGTCATAGTGACCGGTCTCCCCCCCCCCTCACCCTTGACTATCTTGTTTCTCAACGAGATGCCAAGGGAGGAAAAGCACATGAAAGCAGCGTCAAAAAATCATCCCTTCACAACCATTTACCAGTCACGTCTATCTAGTGCACGCTCTCTCGCTATTCCATACTCATTTCTTTCCTTTTCAACGCCGGCTTCACACCATCCATCCATGAAGATATTGAACAGCCGGGGCGACATAACCCAGTCATGTCTCAGACCCACTTTTACTGAGAACCAATCACTCGCCTCTCGCTCCCCACTTTGAAACATACTCTGTTTCCTACATAGAAACACTGAGATTCTATCAACAGGTTCCCGCCCACTCCATATAAACCACACAGTATCTCCCTATCGATCCTGTCATAAGCCTTATTCAAATCCCTGAAGGCCCAGTACACATTCTTTCATTACTTAAAGTGTCTTTCACAGACTTGTCGTAGTGGATACTTCGAGAACAAATCCGATTATATCAATAAAACGAAAATATCAGGGGAAGTTATGTGTAAATCATTGTCGGAAAATCACGAACAATGCTGGCTGAGCATGATTAATATCGTAAACGTTAGCAAAAGTTTCGATTAGGGAACAATAAAATTGTACCATCAGTTTAAAAATTACAAAAAATCGATACAATAATTGCTGCTTCCATGTAGATGCAACAATCATGTATGGGAAAAGTGTTGTAGATGAATAAAATTAAAGAAAACCATATAAAACTAACACATATACAACAAAAATATAAAAAAGTATGAACAGTTGACAATTCGTTAATTTAAATAACAGATGAACATTAAAAAACCTAATACAGAAGAATTAGTTAATACCATAGTTATTAAAAAGAAATATAAAAATCCAGCCGATCCTGTAGAGTCGGAATAATTTATTTTGATACTGTCTGTGGGAAGAATATGAAGAATAATCCAATTACATAAAAAGCTATTTCATTATCCTAAATCAAACATGACAGAGACATGAATCCAGAATGCCCGGAATCGGTAAATTTAATATTATATATAAAATACACGTTAATATTTAATAGAGGGAAAGCCACCGTGATAGCAATGAACAATGACTCAAAAGTGGCGGATTTATGACGTTTGATACGAAATTCATGTGAATGCCTCTGTAAATGCGATAAGAAACTAAAGAATTTTGCATATCGGATACGATTACAGGAAAAGAGAACACAAAGCAAGAAAATGTAACAAAATTAACATTTCATAATAAATAATTATAGCATTGCGGTACTTTTAACATGATAATGACTTCAAATCTCTCGGACTCACGAAATTTGTTTATGAATGTAGCTATATAATCAAATTTGGAAATAAATACATCGAAACTAAACATGGAACGCTAAAACATGAAGGGAAATGTATCATATTAATGGAAAAAAAATCTTGAAAACTGTCGGAGTCATAACATTTTGATTTTATATATAACTAACATCACATCAAACTATCAATACCGCATGTTAAATCTTTGCAAATGCTAATACACACGAAAACAATTGAGCTTTTTTCGTATATATGATGTACCCTATTTAATTCGTGTGCTACAGTGTACGTTCGAAAAATATGATTCATATTACAACTCCATGTATCCTATGGCAATAACAATAATAAAATATCTGGAAACATCCTATGCCAACACCTAAAATCGACTTGTGTGACTAACCCTTACGACAAAACGCTTACATCCTATCCTAAGGAAGTACTCAACCTCCATTATCCTAGCAAACGTTAGGCCGTCATACACTACAAACCCTTACAAATGAACTTTCCATACTTATGCAATATCAAAGGTAAATCATCCTAACGAATATACAATGCTAACCCTTTTAATAGAAGTAAACCCTGACATAATACCCGACAGTGAACGTATAAAATCGAACAATTTTTATTTCATTATAGTACTCCTATGTAAATAATAATTATATAATAATGATAATGATAATAATAATAAAGAAACTGGTTGTAAAAACAATCCTATACCAATACCCAAAACCGTCCAATGTTACTGACACAAGACAGCTATTCCATCCCATACCATAGTCATTACCCAATGTCAATTATCATAATAAGACGGAAAACGGACATGTTCAACTAACCCGTACAAATCCACTGTTCTATTTTTTTACATTTACCCAACATCAATTATCCAAACAACACGTAAAACCGACACAAATTACCAGCCGACCCGGCAGTTCCTCTCCTGATCCATTCTAGAACGCCAAACATCCTATGCCAACACCTGAAACTGACCTTTATTACTATTCCATACAAAATAAATGCCATGTTAATCCTATACTTTAACCAGCAGTAAACGTGCATTTGCTCCTAACCCATTATTAAACATCAAACCTCATATACCATTACCTAAAACCGAGGTATGTATTTCTAACCCCTACAAAAAACGTAGTATTCCTACAATAATACGCGGCAGTGAAGATACAAACCTAATAAAATGCTGTACTCAGATGAATAATAATATTGTTATTAATAACCCCGTCTAATATTGCATCTAATACCTACATTTAAGCCCAACACAACTCAGTTCTCCTAATAAAGCTAAGACTATCCAAAAGGAAATACATCCAATATTTATTCTGTCTGGTGCATGCTCATAGTTTTAAGCTGTCAATAAAAAACTTGTCGTAAAATTCATATGCCATTGGAGCATCGTGTTATATCATGTCTGACCCTAAGTTGTGGCGTCGTCTTACTCACATTCTTATATTTTTAACGAACAGGGTCAACAAACATCAATTTGGGTAAGGAATAATCAGTGTTACGTCTTTTCACTCTTGGTGTTACACTCACACCCTTGATGTGCTATGACAACATGTTCAGATGTCAATCTATTACATGTTGCTATGACAACATGTT
>SDVV010004305.1:0-20333 GCA_016164225.1 Gammarus roeselii
AGTTGAGCTTTTATAAGTTCATCCAATATATGGTTGATTCCGATGGATTTGGCGGGAAACAAGGGTGAGTTCATTTAGGTTGGTGTTATTTAAGGTGGGCGTTTTTTCAGTCGTCTTTATAAAATGAATTTCACAATTGTACGAACGATTGAAAAGAATCTCTGTAAGCGGTTATACGTGAAGAGTAGGAATTAACGAGCAAACAGCGTCAATACTGTTATCATGGATATTGCATTGATAATAACTAACAAGCCTTGCACTAGGTCCCAGGAACTGTTGTGCTGAGCACAATCAACGCCAAATAGCAGCACTTGGTCAACGTAATTATAGGAAATGTTATTACAGAATGGAACAATAGTTTTTTCCAAGGAAACATTTGAACGACACACCAACGTATACATCTATCAGACACACATTTGAACGACACGTCCACGTAATTATCTAATTGATAAATGCGTCTCGCTGTTTCATTGGAGTCTATCACTTGTACTCTGTTGACTTCAAATCTTAAATCGGAACGACGTCACCGATTAGCCTTTTGTTCGACATCAAAACCTCCGTTGGAACTGATGAGCCAACTTAAAAATAAAATTGTTGTAAAGTCATCAAAGCGGCGTTTCAATAACCTGGTCCGGAACGCACGAATAAACGATATGTAGGTAAATAGAATTAATATTCTGAAAAAAAATGTATAGATGTTAAACTCAACTGCTAATTGTAATCTTATCTCTATCCAGCGTAAATTAATTGTGTTCGTGTATATTGACCGAGCACTGTATAACAACAGTTCGAAATGTAGTTGCAGAAATAATACCACAATTCTCATTAAAATACCACAGCCACGATACCGAGGTCGACTCGTCTACCAACACGAAACCTCGACACGCAGAATTCAAATCCTTCTTGTTACGAAACTTCCTCTCGGCCAACAATTGTTGTCAATCGCATTCCTCAATCGCAGTTGCACGGGACTTTCTGGCATGCCGCGTGGCTCCCACAATGCCGCGTGCTCCCAATAAGGAAGCGTGCCTTCCTGTGTCACGTGACTTCATTTCATGTCGCGTCATTTCCTCTCGCGTCGCGTGACTTCATTTCATGTCGAGTCACTTCCTGTCCCTTTGCGTGTCCCCATCTCATGTCGCATGACGTCCTCTCTTGTAGCGAGACTTCCATTTATGTCACGTGACTTTCTCTCATGTCGCGTGATTTCTGTACTGAATTTGCAAAGCAAAGCAATGCAAACTGCGCTTCACATCATATGCGGTGGCAGCTAAGCTGTAACCACATTAAACAGCAATTAATATACAAGTATCAGGTAAGTAAGTATTACAACGTTTAATTCATCATTGCACCATTGTAAATGAAAATAAACTAAATAATAGTTTTCTTGCAATGCTCAGAAAATACAGGGTGAAAATTTTGAAGTATTTATAACTAAAATCAAGGAAAAAGGCTCTCTTCTAGGGACCAAACAAATCATCACCGCCGTCTTCAAAGACGTTTTTTTTATCAGCGTCCTGAGGTCGGCTCACGATTGCTTCTTGGCCGTTATTCGAGCGGCCGTCCCAAAAAGCGTTTCAGTGCGGATACAAGGTAAACGTGAATGATGATTATTCTTTTTTTTTGAAGGCCACCACTATAGCGTAATTTACAAGAAATTAACACATATAAATCTGTCAGGTAATTCATCATGATCGAGCTTGTATCAGTCGAACTACATCTCTAAATTCTTGCTTGCTGAGAGCAAATTCAATGTTTGCAATAGGTAGGGAGGTCAATCAGCTTGATGCCTCTTTTTCTGTGTTGAATTATAACAGTTTCACTATGTCACTGTATTGGGAAGAATCATGTCTAATTTTATCATCAACATTTTTCAGTCGGGCTTCCATTTTTTCCCGCTCTCAAGTGTGAAATCTGTTTCGGAATATTTCTAGTTGAGTCCTCGGTAGTAGAGTGTATAGTATTTTACATTACTATGCATTTTTTATAGAACTTGTGAGTATAACACAATTGTTCAACTTGTTGTCTGGAACATCAATAAGCTTGACTGCCCCAGACCCCCAAACTAGCAGGGAGAGCCACTCTATTTCTTATTCAGTGAGAAGAAAATGCTTCCTGCCTATAATAGTTCAAATAGCATATGGTCAGCGACGTTTCAGTCCAATGGTAATGGTGGGACGCAGAATGAAGTTTGGTCCCAGCAAGCTGTGACACATTTCCAGTCTATCATGCCACATTTCAACATTGTATCTTGCTAATTGGCCTTTATAATCATCCGTGCTAATGAATGATATATGATACCTGTCCTTCAACCATCGTGTTGATTCCAGAATCTTCAAATGTTGGAAAAGCATTATAGAACAGTTCGCCTTCAGCAACAAGATGACTTCTGGACGCAATTTTAAGTATTCTTCTTAAAGCCCTGAAGCGGGTCGAAGCTTCGCAGACCGTGAGAGCCGTCAATATTTCACGCTGTGACTTGTGGGACCAGGACAATAGCATTTCTACCTTTACCATTACTTGTAATGTGGGAATGAACTTCTTACCGTTCATTGGAGAAAAAATATTAGACAACAGCTTGCCATAACAAATCGTATTTTAATATTTGATATGGAAATTATTGGCATGTTGTAAGCCAAATGGGCACGTACACATTCAGTTTAGTAGTTAAAACAAAGTGAAATCAAGTGAATTAACAATATTCGAGGTATTCTTAATTGACTGTGACGTATCAAGATTGGTGTGACAGTTATGCACGTTCAGTTATGTTTATGTTAAGGCCACTAGAACCATGCCGTTGTTTATATTTTTTAGGACATGCTTTGAAAAAAATACTGAAACTTCTAATCCAGGAACAAAACATGATTGTAGTGCCCTTTTCAGTTCAGTTGGGCGGCTGAATTGTCCAGTCCCTACTGTTTATTTTTGAGTTTGTATTTGTTTGTCGCAGATGTGTCGTCGTTTATGTACTTGATAAACAAAAATAATGCTACTGGTTGAACTTAAAATATATAATCAATCATATGTGCAATTTGAATTGCTGTAAGGTAAGGCATCAGTGATTAATCACTGATTATCAATGTTGAGTGAATCTTTCAACTACTAAATCAAACCTACTGGATTTATTTCTCATCAATAAACTTATTGTGCTTATGCCCAAATTTGTCAGTAGTAAATCTGTACTGCAAAACCCTCAATGCCAAATCGTCAGGGCTCTACCCTTAGTGATAAACACTCATTTAAAAGATTGTGTAATAAATGCTCATGATTTTGATTATTTTTGTCAATTATGGTGAGGCATACAAAAAGAAATTATTCACCTTATCATTAAAGGATCCAATTCCACGAACCTTCACGAGGCTGTGAAACGCCGTTCCATTCTATCAAAAATTTTTGTTCATCCTAAAATGCAAGCTGTCTTTTTTTCCAGCGTAGCGAAATGTTCCCCTCATGTCCGTTGAAACATTTTGTTTTATCAATACCGTCCCTGCGGTGGAGAACGCGCATCCTAACAGATTTTTCGCTCATTTCTAAAAATGAAAGCAGTTTCAGCACGGAATGTATATTCACCAGAGGCCTTTTCACACAACGGTCCGTAACTCGAGAGGCCATTGCGAGCAAGTGGGCTGTCAGTACTGACAGTATATTCACCAGAGGCCTGCTTACACATCGGCCCGTAAATCGAGAGGCTATTGCGAGAAAGTGGGCCGGTAGTACTGGCAGGGTATTCACCATAGGCCTGCTCACACAACGGTCCGTAACTCGAGAGACCATTGCGAGCAAGTGGGCTGGTATAGTACTGTCAGTATATTCACTATTGACGGATCGATTTTTCAGACGATAAGTTCATGACCCAAATGGTAAAGACGCCTACAAGAGCTAGAAACATTCTTGATATCCTATTTAGTGCAAGCAACTCTCATGTCACGAACGTCGAAGTACGCGAATCAATTGGAACTAGTGACCACAACTGTATCCGTTTTTGATAGCGTTCGAGTTGAAAACATCAACAAACTGCGAAAAAGTCCTTAACTTCAGCTATTTTTTGGTGGCTTAAGAGAGTCAAAAGCGTCAGTAAATATAACCCTCGGACAAGATGTCAATCAATCGCTTGACTATGTCTTGACCGAACTGAAAAATATTGAGCATGAGCAAATCCTGCTCAAAAACAGGCAAACAGCAGTCTATCAGCCCAAGTACTGGAAAGGAGAAGTGCAGCGACGTCATTCACGAAAGAAACTAGATCATTCGATAAAGCAGCGACATCCACATGACGACGGAGCAAAAAATGAATACAAAATTATACGACGAGATCTAAAGAAGATCCTGAGGAGTAAGAAAAAAGATTATGAAAATGAAATTGCTGCCAATGCCAACACTAATCCGAAACAATTTTTAAGTTATATTTCGAGTAAAAAAAAATCAAAATCTTTAATAGGTCCTCTCGAGATCGATGTTGGTGTGCTAAAAACGGATGACACCAAAATGAGTGTTTTACTTAAGGAATACTTTTGTTCTGTATTTACATTAGAGAATGAGGATATTCCTAATCCTGAGGATATCATAGCGGCAAAACGAATTGAAGCCCTCACAACTGTGAACTTTTCCCCCGCCGAAGTTATTAAATATATAGATAAATCGAAAGTCACCAAATCTCCACGTCCAGACCAAATTCATCCCAAAATTCTAGAAGAGACTAGAAATGAAATCACCGAACATTTTGTCAAACATTTTCACCCAATCACTCACAAATGACACATGCCCCTTTATATGGGAAGAGGCCAATGTTATCATAATTTTTAAAGAAGGGGACAAAAAGTGTCCGGGAACTACCGTCCAATTAGTCTCACCTCAGTCATTGGCAAGTTGATGGAAAGCATGGCTTTAGACACAACCGTTCCTGCTTCACTAATCTGCTACTATTTTCAGAAGTATAATCGAAATCCACGACAAAAAATCTCCAATCGATTTCATTTACCTTGATTTAAAAAAAGGTCTTTGATAAAGTCCCCCACAAGCGCCTAATTAGTAAATTGAACAGCATCGAAATTCGAGTCGAGCTTAAAAACTGGATAAAATGCTGGCTTACGGACAGACGGCAGCGAGTTGTACTTACCGGAGCTTCCTCCCCCTGGGGTAATGTAACAAGCGGCGTGCCTCAAGGATTCGTGTTATAGCCAGTTCTCTTTATAATATTACTTAACGATCTCGATAGCAACGCACTCTCAAACATTTGCAAGTTTGCAGACGAAACTAAGATCGGAGGGAAAGTGCAAACTGAACTAGAGTGTCAGCAGGTCACACTAGACCTGAAAAAAACTGTTGATCGGTCAGAAAAGTGGCAAATAAAATTTAGTGTTGACAAATGCAAAGGTTTGTACATTGGTCCTCATAACCCAAAACACGAATAATCAATGTCTGGAACGAAACTCATTCCCGTCACAAAAGAGAAAAACTTAGGTGTCATCATTAGTAATGACTTAAGAAGCAGCAACCAATGAAACGATGCTGCCAAGAAAGGCAACAAAATTGTAGGTATGATATCCCGCCCTATCTCGTTAAAAAAAACAGTATGCTCAAGTTATTTAATGCAATTGTTAGACCGCATCTCGAGTGTGCCGTTTAATTCTGGTCTCCATTCCTTAGAGAAGATATTTTTAAACTTGAGAAGGTTCGACGTAGAGCTTCCAAACTCATCTCCTCGCTGTGGAATAAATCGTAGAAAGACAGGCTTCGTTAACTCCATATTTATTCGCTTGAGAAACGTCGAGTCAGAGGCGACATGATAGAAGTGTAGAAGATTATGAAGGGTAAGGAAAACGTCGACCGAGCAAGCCTCTTCACTCTAGATACAAAACGAGTTACTAGGAACAATGGATTTAAAATCGTTGGGAAACGTTTTCAACTTGACATCACGAGCAAATTCTTCACGTATAGAGTTGTCAAAGAATCGAACAAATTTCCAGTGGAGGTTGTAAACAGCAATACAATCAAACGTTAAGGTCGTTACTCGATAAGCTCTACATAAATCGCCAATAAATAGCTAAACCGTTCCCTTTCCTGTTGTTATAAAAAAAAACAGAAATGGCACACGAAGCTCTCTTATACTTTCTACTTCTGAACTAATTCTTTTGCTATTGAAAGGCAACCTAGTTTGGGCCAATAGGCCTCTTTGACGTTCTACTCCAGAACTAACCCTCTTGCTATCAAACGGCAATCTAGTTTGGGCCAATAGGCCTCTTTTTGTCTTCCTACACTTGTGAACACTTGTAAACACTTATCTTGCATGTATTCTAAATTAAATTTGAAACAGGTCAAGAAATTAATTCACATAATTCCAAATGAAAATCAGCATTCAATATTTTGAATGTGAACTCGATCTTACTCAAGAATAACGTATAATCATGGTAATAGATGCAAGACTGAATCCCTAAAGAAAAGGTCTGGCTAATGGTTAGATGCTCCTCAGACTCCTCTTTTCATTTATCACCTGATTTGCCTCTTACCGCAAACCTGGTGATAAATAAGGTATGATGCTAAATGTTTGTGTTCCACTGGTTGGTCCCTGCTTCATCGTATTGGCGGACCATCCTCAATCAAATCCATCCCGTACTGTATAAGAAAGCAAATGGTGAGAATGAACATCAGGTCAGCCTCAAACTCATCCATTCACAATCATTCTCTAATCACACCAGTCCTTACCGCCCTTTCTCGCTCTTGCACTGAATCCTTTGTCTCTTAACACCCTCTTCACGCAATTCATTCACGCGTACTAAGGTCTTCCTCTCAGTCTGTGTTTACTCAGCTCTGCTAATCACCCTTTTCCCAATCTCTGCTCATCCATCCTCTCCACGTGTCGGACCAGCACAGAACTCACTAATCAACTCAGATCTGCCACTGTCTCACCATCTCAGTTCTGTTTTCAACACAGTCATCACTGAACATATCCATCGGATCGTTGCTGAAAGAGCCCCCACTACTGGGAGAAGCGGCAGGCACTCGCCATTTATTCCTTGAACAGTCCGAAGGAGAGAAACGTCCTCATTTATGAATGGCAAATGTTAAGTGGCTCCTTTCCATACCTGAATGACGACAATGCCATCAGAACGATCAAGAAGACGTGAGGTTGACTGTGAAGTTGACCATTTCCAGAATCCTCGCGAACGGGTATTCTGGACCAGAGCCATACCGGTTTGACCTACTTATTATTCAACCAATATATGATATTCCGATGTGCTGGGGGACTTAATGTAAACATACAATCAGTTGATAATATTTTCTATTTTTTTCGTTTTGTGGGTTGATATAATATAATAGAAATATATGAGTGGCAGTTTACAAAAATTTCTGAACATCTTTATACTGTCGCAGGGAGTGTGATCAATTTCACGGTTGCTACTCCCACCTGCTCCATCGTTTTGAGGAAATGTTGGGTATGTGCCTGACTTCTTAGGCGTTTGAAAGGACTTTACGTTTAGGGTGGTTGTGATTTTATTCGGAATTAATACACGAGTATTTTTTCTGCCCCACATTACCGAGGCTTTTTAGCATAATAAAGAGTCACAAATATCATTCGCAAGTGTTACGGACAACTTTTCCGTCTGTCCGTCCGTATGTTCGTTGTAACGCTCGGGCCAAAATAGGAACTGCTTCTCAAGGTATGATGTTTTTATGATATGCAATACAGCATTGGGAAGCTCTCGTACCGCGCTGCATTATTTGGAAGTTCAATGGGAAAGATAAAATATTTGTTTATTATTTAGTCTCCTCAAATGGTTTCAGTGAAAAAAATCGAAAGCCTATAAATTCCGAATAAAAACCTGCAGTTAGGTCATTTTCATGGCATGCATTACATCATGTGAACTCTCTTGACAAATGCTGCAACATTATGAAAAGTTTATTTTGAGATCAAAATTTTAAATATAGATGAATGTGTTTCCCCACCCTTCCCCCTGCCCCCCACCCCAACCCAAAAAAAGTTTCATTTTATTCGTCTCTCCTCCTACTTATTGTAACGTTTGATCGCATGAGGTACATCATGCAAAAGCTCCTTCTTTCTTTTCTCCCACTTCCAGCACCGGCCGTCCCGTCCAACTTGTACTGTAGAAGCAAAAAGACATGCTGATCAAAGCCACTCGTCATACCTTCCATGGCCACTGGGAGGCAAGTTTAACTTCATATAGAAATTTCTTACGGTACTATGTGTGGACAGCGTCTTTTAATGGGTAATATTAATCACATTTCCGAGGAGTTCAAATATAGAGCGGAAAATGTACATTGAAGATTTCACTTAGTTTTAAATCACAAACGAATTTTCGCTCGCTCCTGTACATGCCAGCCTAAAAAAAACATTCGATCTCCATGCAGGGATACTGGAAATATGCAGGGATGCAGGGATACTGGAAAATATATACGCTCGTGAAACGCAAATGATACGCTCGTGAAACGCATAGGGCCTTATAATTTGCGTCTATAGTACTTCCATTCCTGTTG
Source organism: Gammarus roeselii (assembly GCA_016164225.1). Classification (NCBI taxonomy): domain Eukaryota; kingdom Metazoa; phylum Arthropoda; class Malacostraca; order Amphipoda; family Gammaridae; genus Gammarus; species Gammarus roeselii. The sequence continues at coordinate 8,494 of SDVV010004305.1, forward strand.
TTTGAAGCATTGTAAGAGTTTTCCTGCCACGAAATGATACGCTCGTGAAACGCATGTGTTCATGGGCTCGAGAAACTCATGTGTTCACGCGCACATTAAAACACCTTCGTTCACATGCTGTTCTTAATTTTATCTCTATGTGGCCCTATCTTGTGATTTACTACAGGGATTGACAATCGTTTATGCTCAAAATAATGTATATAATTATCATCCATGTGCCTTGTAATTCAAAGTTTCAAGGTTTAACTCGATGAGGAAATAAATCAAGTAGAACCACTTAGTGACTTGTTGTATTGGATTAAAGCTTGGAGTAACGAGAAAAACATATATTCACTGTAACATAAATAACCAGATACAATAAGATAAATATTCATATTGGATACATTGGTTTCTAATACAATTACCGACATATTTGCTGCCCCACATGAATAAACCGAGAATCCACTGCATTTCGTTTCATTATTCGACATTACAATACCGTGGGAAGTTTATTTTACCTAACTGTATGTGTTTCAAAACCATATGGCATTCGGCACAGAAACACCGAAACATCAATGAGTGAGAAATGTGGATGCCTTTCTTTTTAATTCCAGGAATCATTTATCGCTCTTCCCCGTCACGACATTCAAGAATTTCAATGCTCCAGCGATAGAAAAGTAAACAGACCAGAGTAACTCTACATCGTCCAGTGTTGGTTTTACTTCGTTTCACCTCACTGTAATTACAAGATCATCGATAAAAAAATCATCAAATGAAGAACTCAGCTTCTGAAACTAGTGAATGACATATATTGTAGCAGCTACTATATATTGAATAAGTGAACACTAACGTTATCATTTCCTAATCTTCGAAAGCAAACCACTTTTCATTCATCAATGCAGGAGAAGTATTGATAAGGAGTCATAAATAGAAACACATCATGCTCCAGAGAAGTATCTGTCCACACTGCTCCCATTGCGCAAAATAGCAATACTCACAATAGTCTCCATAAAAGTACTTGTTAGACCTTGCATCATAAACAATACAATCGAACTGATCCTTTGATGCCTGCCACATTCCATAAATATCTACCCACGCGACACACTTGATAAGCACTCCAGCAAACCCTGTCTCCATAAGATAACTCACAGGGTGAGTTCCACTAAAGCCCTGTAAAACAGATCTATTTCTACAGCAATTCCAAACTCCAATTTGGTTTCTGTGAATCCTGAAAAGCTTCTGGAAGCAGATATGATCAGCTTTGCTCACAGGTGGGAATGGGTTTAGAGGCTGGAGGGGGCTTGAAGGCAGTGGCGCCATTTGAGGGGACCTTAGGGGGCAATTGCCCTTCTAACGTCGAAATGCCACTCCTCTTTATTCGTGTTCTACAGATCAGCTGATTACTGAGCGATTTTTAAAAATCAAACCATATTACGCACATATTTCATTAACTAGACACAAGAAAAAAACATATATACATTTATAAGAAACTTTCTTGAAAATTAAGGCAATGCATCACATAATTATTTCTAAAATTGGAATGAACGGAAGTTCTTTGGTCGTGATTTTGCTCAGATTAAGAGCAAAGATTGTTGTCAATATTTACCAGACATTGGAAAATGCAATAATTTCATTTTATTTTTTAATATGAAATATCTAGACAAACATTGATGCAAATATAAGAGATCATTATAGAACTAGAACAATAAAAATGTGTCATGTTCACACAAACGTGTGATTCTTCATAGCATCTTCCACCATCACTTCCCAGTACTAAATGTGTCCAAATTAGGATGAAAAAATAAAACTGTTACTATTTACCTCCATTGCTGCATACTTTGACGACAACCAAAAAAAGTTCATCGATTACATCTAGCAACCAGTAGGGCTCGTCGCTTGGCTGTCCATTCGTCATCTTTTTACTCTACGTTCGGTATCATTTTCTTTTTCATTTTGACAGTTGGTCGGGATGTGGATGGGGACCACCAAGCCAATGCAAGAATATTCAATATGTAGTTTCTCTTATGTTGGATTAAGATAAGAAATATTAATCATATGAATATGCGGAATAAAAGTAAAAAAATAAGAATGCTGTACTTAAACCGATTGGCACCTACCATTCGCGGTAGTGACATAAATCAATATTCACTCAATATCGAGTTAAGCGCACCCTAATACCGTGAATAAATGCCATTCGTAAGGTTACATGTTTTTTTGGGTGACATAGAGTTGCAGACTTCCTGGTGCCGGCTTGACGGCCTGTGGTTCAATTTTGAAGTGCAGGCCCATTCATGTTGACCTCAGAGTTTACGTGTACTGTTTATCGCACAGTGACCACTCCGGGTAATACTGACTGATGAAAAGTTAGGATGTGAACAATTTTGCATGTTATTCAAGGGCGGTGCTCAATCGGGGTGGTCAATCGTTGGCAACCGGTCGACTAGCCCTTGCTGTTCATCTGGTTGGTGATAGGGATAGGTGATTAAAAACGATACGTCCTTTCTTGTGGTGTGAACCGCTTCTTGCAATAATTGATTGAAGTTTTCAATAAGCCCTTCAGTGCGTGGCGTCGTGGAGACTAACGTGAACACATCTAAAGGCAATGTGTTAAATCTGTTTGGGCATATGTAGGGTTCACACCGCCAAATTTTCATAGCACAGCTGTTCATTGTTAATTTCGTACATGTCAAACGTTCATAAGCATATACATTTTGATGCCGCATTACACGCCAATATCTATCAGTTTGTGTAAATGTTCTTAATAGCTCAAGTTAAAAGTTTTAAAATGATCAGAAATATACCCATCGTTTTCAAAACAATGACTTTTACAGTGTTAACATGAAGAAAATTGTTTCTATAATTTCAGTCAAAAAAGTTTTTCTCTACCTTTAGACTCAAAATACTTAAGCTAGTTCCTGTTCAATTATATTAGGAATCTGAAGTATGGAGGTGGAAAAGAGGACAAAAGCCTCGTCACGTGGCGGGGCACAACAAAATTTAAAACGAATGTAAAACCTCGTACTTGGGAATCATTGTAATTAAGGCGGCCTTTAAAAGGTTACCAATGCTGTCAAACCGGGCACGCGGGCTGCGTTTGAAATTGGTCAGGATTTTTTTGTAAATGAAATAATATCGATTGAAAATAAGTAAATCGTTCACGTATGTTGCCTTACTGTCCTCCACACTATTATCAAGAATTGTGCCCATTATTATATGACATATTTTGCTTCTCTTAGATATGGAACAGGACTAAACTCCATCATTAAGTTGCCCCAATGATAAAGTGGATGGAGGCTGTCGGTTAGCCCGAGAAGAGATAAACAATCTCGAGGTAGGGGCGATTCACACACACTCTAGCAAGCACTGAAGACTACCAGTGACAGTAAAGGCCTCTCTATTGCTCCTCACTCACTTCAATAATGACATTCAGCAGGGAAATACACTCCGTAGAGGGTGCGCCAAAATTGTGAATCAGAACACCAATGGTGGTAATATTGGATCCTGGGGGAGGAAATGATGTCTGTTAACGGCCTGTTTATGAAGAAGTTGTGCCGCTATGATGGAATATCTTTATACATGGAACATGAGTACTAAAATATATGTTCAAGTGAGTGGCATTGTACGTTTAACCAAATGCTTAATAATATTTTTTGATGAAATCCGAAAATTGTTTGCTGATAAATGGGTTTTCGTGCGACCAGAAATCACGAACCGGGTAACGATGTTCCGTGATCAAGCCGTTCGAGCTGCCACCGCTACTGATCATGTTAAGTAGCATATATGTCAGGATCATAGAAGCGTTCGTACAGAAAATGAAGTAAATTCCACTGGTTAGTGTCGTTTTATCGCCCGATTGACTTTTTCATTGTGAATGTCAGAAAATTTTCTCTGGTCGTCTTCTTAGCTTGAAATATAGCCAATGCCAACCTAAAACTAGCCAAATACTAGCTAAATGCTAGTTCAATACCAGCCAAATACATGCCAGATTCTAGCCTAATATTCCAATCAAATCAGTGGGCCGTGGATACGAGTAGGATAGTCTCCCGGACAATAGCTGAGTCATTTTCTTGTGTATACTGTTTGGTGATCATCCCTTCATTTATGTACGACAACGAGCAAAACTTTCCTTTTAAATACACGCGAGTTCTTAAATTTTCTAAAATACTTGTTCGTATTACCGTATTGAGTGATATGTTCACAGCCCCCAACTGCTGCCACAACTCAACACTCCCTACTGCTGCCACAACTCAACTCCCCCTACTGCTGCCTCAACTCAACTCCCCCTAATGCTGCCACAACTCAACTCTCCCTAATGCTGTCACAACTCAACTCCCCCTAATGCTGCCACAACTCAACTCCCCCTACTGCTGCCTCAACTCAACTCCCCCTACTGCTGCCACAACTCAACTCCCCCTAATGCTGCCACAACTCAACTCTCCCTACTGCTGCCACAACTCAACTCCCCCTACTGCTGCCACAACTCAACACTCCCTACTGCTGCCACAACTCAACTCTCCCTAATGCTGCCACAACTCAACGCGATCCTAGTGAAATTTACTTGGAAATCCCGTTAAATATTCATGATCACATGTTAACCCCATTTTGTTGTAGTCAACCACGTGCAACTGAAAAATTATATTAGTAGGACACTGATAATTTATTAATACAAATTTAATTCGATTCAAGTTTGATTTCCTCTCCACTCTTCATTACCATCATATCAGGGGTGAAACGTGGTGCGTTTCAACTTCATTATTAGATTTGTTAGATTAGCGTTAAAATGTCTCGTGCTCTCAGATAAGTTGCAGGTTAATATTATGTATGATTAATTGATTGTATCACAAACTGACTGTGGCATGGACGCACTGAACTAACTTCAAATTATTAGTGGACGAAAATTATATTTTTCGTCCATTAACGCATAAACCAAATTTCTGGCAATCTCAATGTTTGTTTCAATATTATCTGTTTTAATTCAACAGGTCTCTTATAGCCTCTCACCTTCTTGCTCTAAAAGTGAAGTCATCATTCCTCAACCATAAGAAAAACAATCGTATTCAGTCCCATTCGTCAGGCACCCTTTCTATTGTTTCAAATATTACTATCTATGTAACAGTCTACACTGCAGTTATTTGACCGCAAGTCAGAGATATTCGATACTCATCGCCCTGTCGACTCATCTGTTAATACAATGCGGATATTCTTCTCGAAATATTTCCTCAACACATTGATCGAATGTATTTTTTAACTCGTAGTTATTTAGATCCCATTGGAGTTCGTGTCTTTTTCCAAACACGATACGGCTGGCTGAAGTCGAATAAATTCCACTGATTATTTCTAAGCCCGTCACTCCAATTCTCCAGTGAACTGTATTGGAGAGAATCTTTTGGTTACTTCTGTACATTTCAAACTTTGAAGTATATAAATTGTAGTAAATGTTTAAATCATAGTATCATTAATGAGCATCTCGATTGTTTACAAATTTGCTCCAGTCATTTCAGCTGTAATTTCATACAAGTTTAACTACAACATTTTATTTTTCCTATCTATTCCCCTACTTTTCATGTAATTCTCCCTTTCATGATCGGGCTGGGTGTAGGCTGCATGTTTTTCCATGCGCATGTCTAAACCTTATTTACCTTTACCCCCTCGTTTGGCTGTGACTCAGATTTCCAATGCAATACAATTTTGACCAATAACTTTTTTTCCGCTCTTGTCAGGCCGTGGCTGAGCCTTCTACATATTCTCTTGACTGCATCTAATACCTGTTTCTTTCCTCTTTGTCAGTCAGTATGCAAGCATCCTCAATAATCTAAAGCTTGACCAAGCATCTGTTTCCTTCTTCCTCGTCAGTTCGTGGACGAGTCTTATCATTGTTTGCCAAGGTTGTCAAACACCTTGTCTTCTCTCGCTATCAGTTCGTGAGCAAGCCTTCTCAATGTTCTAGAAGCTCAACCAAACACATGTCTATTTCCTCCTTCTCAGGACGGGGTCGAGCCGCCTGTGTTCCTGTCAGCGTCGGCATTGTTCGTCAGTAGGGACGTGGCTGAGGCCACCAGGGACTCTCCTCGGACCAACCATGCGACGTCAGACAGCGAGACTCAAACAATTACGGAAAAAGGTCGAATAGTAGAGCAGAGCCGCCGATGATTTCGACGCCAGCAGCCAATGAATGCATGCGAGGCTGTTTTTTCCAAGGCAGAGAGGATTCGGTTGTCTTGCGAGTACAACATCTTCAGGCAGGTAACGAAAATCATATACATATACAGTAAATAATTAGGGAGAAAGCGAGGCGAATTCTCCGTCATAAGCGCTTGAAGTAATGCAGGAATGTAGTTGGCGGGGTAGGGAATTTAGGCAGGTTGCTGAAGAGTATTGGAAGCCACTGTTGTCTTACAGACGGCATATGCATTGTTCACACATTAATTATACTGATTGGTAGCAAGCATATAAAGAGGGGGATGAGTAACTCTTTCAGAAACACGAACATTTTTTTTCATATACAAGTGAGATTTATGATTTATGACAAATTAGAGCTCAAGTATTAGGGCTTTGTATCGAATTATTTTCTAAGGTGCCAATCGAAATAAATTACGAATCTAAGCTTATGACCCCTTCTTGTCATCATTATAAATTAAATCATTTATGCGTACACCGATTCATAGAATTCAGCCTAGCACAGTGAATTTTATCGGAATTATGTAAATAATTTCGAAATATAAATGAAACTAATGTTATAAGGCAACTAGTTTTAAAATTTATTTTCGTAATTGCCGAGAGGATAATCTTATCGAATAAAGTGACACGATTAAAATTATAATTTGAGAGATAGAAGTAGGTAATTGCAACACCATATTTACGACAACGTTACTTTTTATCTAAGAACGATTGCTCGTGGAACGAGTTTTCCATTTATTTAGAAACTAGATTGTCTAAATGTTCTAAACAATAATACATCAGTGCATCTCTCATATCACATATTTACTGATTCATTCCCTCAGGTATTAAACCAACTGCAAAACCTCACTTATTCACAAATGTACTCAAATTTTTCAGAACCTACCCCTTTCCACCACTATCAATTTATCTTGCCCTATTTTCATTCTGTATACATATTTTTTATAGAAGAGGAGAGAATCCTATTGAAGAGTTTAACATTGAACTAAGCCCCTATACATGGGTCTTCCGATTTAAAATGAAAATAAAGTATCCGTGTTTTAGAGAGCTATCAACGTGCACCCAATCAGCTGCTTGCTACCATGACAAATAAATATTTTGAAAACGTTCAACATTTTTCATGTGTTAACTTTGATCATATTACACATTGCAAAAAAAAATGATCCTTTCATTTTTGCAAATTATTCATGTTAGTAAATGTTGAATAGGTCAGATGTTGTTGCTTTTCAATATTAAATAGAAACAAACCGTGACAAATGTTGACGAATATATTTGACGTTGCTTAGTGTTTTTTGAGACTGATACTGAAAAAAATGCTATAATGATCTTATCATTGCTTTTCATATGTTGTTGATTACTTAATATATTTTGATGACGATAAAACCGTTCGTCAATTCCTATTTTGAGCAGCACAATTCTTGTCACTATCTATCCTTTTCTCATGTTAAAAAATGGGGCCGCTTCTTACTAAGAATGTTTTAGTCTCGAGTTGACTTTGATGTCGCCGAGAACACACGACCGGTCCCTTGGCCTTCATGACAATGCGCGCTTCACACCGACAGTCATTACCGTAACAGAGAGCTAGCCTGTCCTGGCCTCTGACAGATGTCGTGACATCGTCCCTGGGATGTCGGTCTACCCGACATGGCGTGACAGAGGCGACATGCTTTCAAGGCTGACATGGTACATGATATCAATTATTCACGGAACATAAGACCTTAAAGGGAAAGGTTTTGATACCATAATTTTATTTCTGCAGTATGGATAGGGAATTATACTACCAACTGTTGCTGGCAATGTCAGGTTGCCTAAATGATACCATGCTCCATCCAGGGATCGTCTGCACAGTATAAGTCGGGCGAGTCTAGCTTGTTGTATTTGTTGAATGAGATCTTAGACGAATATTCTATTGTGTAACGAATCATTCCACGAATTGTTCATGGCATGTGTTATGAGTGTGTTAATGATGCTTAATTTAATATTCGATTGTATGGATTTTTAATGAAGTTACGTGAATCGAGAAAATGTTAAATATCAGGGAATTAATAAAAGATTAATATAAATGGTTCCTATCAATATGCAACACTTGCGACACACAAAACCCACACGCTACATGTACAGACAAAATGGAGGGCTATTGATGAATCGCGAGGACCAGCGAATATGTTGCAGTATGACGCAGCTTATAAGTGTCATGGATTATATAAAGCATTAAATGAAGCACACTTTCAATCGAACTAAATAGATATGTTTCACAGCCACAACTGTGAGACATTTTATTTCACACAGTGCCATCTTTTTTCTCAGCTGAATGGTGTGTTTTGTATATCATTTGAAAAGAAATCGAACAATGATTCCAAAAGTATGTACGCTCGGCTCTCCGTTCGTCCGTTGTAATGTTCGAATAAAAATAATGTTCCCTCCTACAGTTATGACCAGTTTATGACATTGCAATTCATCCTTAAAATGTCTTTTTGAGGGATAATGAAAAATTATTTTCAGAATTCGAATTTCCAACTTATCAAATAAGCTAGATGAAAACATTTTATTATTCTGATGAGCTCCTACACTGGCAAGCTCTCATATCATCTTTCATTTATTTTGTCCAATTTCAGAAAGTTTCTAGTATTTTTTGGTAAATCGAACATTTATACGTAATTTTTTTGGTTGCATACATGTGATCCTAATATTTTACGAAAAAAAATCACGTCCAGAAACATTTTGTACCGACAATAATTCTTTAGGAATTTATTTTGATCATACAGAAGAAACAAACCCCAAAAAGTTTCTCTCGATCACCCTGCTTACGATCAAGCAGAACCTCTGTTAAACTCTATGCATAGCTACCCATATTCAAAAACATTGAACAAGCGGACACTTCATAGGGTAGGACATTCCTATTCAGTGCACTTATATGAGAATAATTTATGTAATAATGTCAAGTGATACAACGGAACAAAACAGGACACCTGAAGTGGGTTTCCGTATTTCTCTCATATAGAATTAGCCTATGTAGCTCTCTAATGAATAAAGTGTCGGGGGAATGTAAAAAGATGTTCACTTGTTATTCATATATAGCAAAAATAGATTGGGCTTTGTTTGATATTATTTTTTCACTGACACTTGTGACTGTTACATGATCTATTGTTGTATCCTCTGCTGTTTATAAAACGTGTAATTTTAATGCATCTCCGGTTCGTTCATCCACCTATTGTGTTCCTGAATCGCTTAGTTGATGTCACGTAGGTTAAAGTCTACTAAAATATTGTTTCCTTCATGTGGTCCAATTGAGTTTATTTAGAACACATAGTAGTAGTAGATTAAATTAGACTAGAGTAAGGAAAACAAACGAGCATAAGTGCTCATGTCGAGTGTTTCCTATGAAAGAAGTGAAAGAAGAGTGGACCATAGTCAATGAGGCTTTAGAAATTCACGCACATATAAAGTAAAATGAAAGTTGTGAGGAAAGAAAGAAGAAGGACCACCACTACTGTCACCACTACCCACTATACCCACTACCACCTCCCCACTACTACCCGGGACATTTCAGAGAAGAAAGGGTCGAGTGTCAGGACGACAGTTTAGGATCGGGGCGAACAAGAAGCGACGAGAAGTATTCAGGTTTCAGGCGGTCGCATCTCAAACGGTCGAGCAGAGACGGACACGCCCATACGCTCAGCGGACTCACACATGTCCTCAAGCGCATGCCTGTCGGCTTGTCCCAGAGGTTGGGTCAGACGTACTTACACTAGGTATAGAGTCTACTTTCAAAGGAGCATATGGTTAATAACTTTTGACAAGTATGTGCACATTTAGGAGAGAAGCACACACAGTTGCCCTGGAAGTGGTCCTCCCCCATGTGCTAAGAAGATTAAGTCTTCTGTACGCGAGCGGTTCCTTGAAGGCGGTCGCATTTGAAGGTGAGACGTCGAGGTGACATCTCTAGAGTCTAGGTCGGAATTAAAATAAAAAATGTCGTTAAATTTTGAAAAGTGCAGATGTAGGAGAGCACCACGCCCTGTTTTCTGAGAGTGGTTTTTCCTAGTGATCAGTAGAGTAAGTCTCTGAACACGCGTGCTTGGTCCTACAAGAGCATTTCGTGTGAGTCGTCAGAAGGGCATCACCTTGAAAAAAAGTTGCTCGTGGCAACTCCTGATTTTAGTCAAATGATCCATATTTTTAAAATTGTTCAATAGTTATCGCAGAATTTTAGTCAAAAAAGGCAAGAGATCCAGTATTTACTTTTTGATTTTAGACAATAGTCAAGGGGAACACAATGCTTTGAATTTTGACAAGCATCTATCATAGAATTTCATCCGAATAATAGCCAACGATTCTTAAATTTTGACATTTTTCCTGACATTGCTGCACCGAATCTGTGCTACAGAAGAGAAGTAGTTAGTTATCCACATTGTACAAGGGAATAAATTTCAGGGTGAGATTTCTGAGGGGCATCTCCAGGGATTAGTTTGCACTGGTTGCTATATATAATTTCATTATGCTCCAGGTAGAATGCCAGAAGGACATCTCCAATAATATTTAATATTTCAGGTGATATGCTAGAGGGTCATCTAACAAATATTATTTCAACATCTAACCAAGCGAAGGCAGCCCGATAAATTAGCTCTGACATCCGTAAGGAATGGGTTCGTAGGTGAGCGTCTCTCTGCGCCATGCTGCCACAGGGTCACTCTTGGATCTGTACTACGGGAGAGAAAGAAGACGGTTAGTTCGTTCAATATGTACAGATGGGTCAATTTCAAGGTGAGATGTCGGAGGGGCAGTTGCATTATGTGCACTATTTTTATCATTTTAAGATGAGATGCCAGAATGACATCTCTAAGATCTATATATACTTCAATGTAGGTGACTGAGGGGCTTTATATTTCAAGTGACATGCCAGAGGGACATCTCCAGGAGATGTACATAACTGGCGCTGGTATTACAAATTGATATTACGAAGGGAAGAAGAGGAAAAAAAGAGCGTAGCATCATGTCGACAGTGTCCTTCTATAGAAAAGTACTCACTGATTCAACAGATGGATGTTTTTATCCCCATTTCTCTTCTTTATTTTCTCTCCCGACAGGGAGGGTAGAACAGTTATGATAAAATACCATTGCGTCGGCAATGTCTCTCCGTCGGACGATACTCATTGCCTAACAATGGATAAAATCTGTCGAATCTACGCTGAACTGTAGAGTTCAGCAAGCTCTCCTCATGGTGCGGTTCCGATTTTTGCATATCAGGGGGGGGGGGGTAAGCCGTCGTTGCGGCTCATCGAGCGGTAGGCGTCGCCTGCGTTGGCCTGCGACGGGCTAAAGAATCCATTCTAGAAGTATTTCAAATTTTGAATGTTAAGAACAGGTACCCCAGCCTAGATTACATGCCCCTCATTCATGGGCTGCCGGATGCTGATGACTCCAACAGAGATTGTTGCCACCTTGGTGACAATAGTCTTAACGTCATCCTCTCTTAGCAAGGGGGCGGATTGGTCTCCCAGTGTTTGTCCACATTATGTGGAAGCCGGTTCAAAATTGTTGGTGTCTTGATGGGGAAGTTGTTTTCAGCCAAAGATGTTCTGAATAGCTCCAGCTGCAGTTTTTGCCCGTTGTCTCTGTTTCTTGGGTTATACTCTCGGTCAAAGAGGACCTCGGGGCCAGCTTTAGTAACTATTTAGGTATTT
>SDVV010004306.1:0-20333 GCA_016164225.1 Gammarus roeselii
TAAATACATATATATAAATACATAAATATAAATATATATATATATCATCAGCTCCAAAAAGAAGCTAAAGCAAAAGCATACAGCTTCTTCTTCCACCCAAATACGGTGACAACGTCTCGCTCATATACTTGGACACCGACTCGTTGCTGCTCCAGTTCAAAGGTGTGAATGACATCGAAGCGGAAAATGTGTAAAACCTAATTTGGCTGAGTATATGGGCTTCTTCATTTGCCTCCAAAAAATCCCCCCTTGAACAATGAAACAAAGAAAGGACAGCTAAGACTTCTGAAAAGCGAAACATTGTAATACACTAGGGTATCCATCATAGTAAATCGATCTACTTATACAAATAAAAGTAAACGCAACGAGCTTTTTCCTAGGGAACTCTCTAACTCCTTCTAAACATTGAAGAATGGTCCTACAATACACATACAATAAGTTAACAACAAGACCAAGTTTGTAACACATGGAATCTCCTATATCTATAATATCCACGTCAAACATTGTACCAAGATGTAAAAATGAGATACAAAACACTACAAACATACAATATGTAACTAAATTAGACCTGGAATATTATTTTACATTGAAGATACAAACGAAATATATCCTAATAATAACCAACAGACCTGGAATACTGTTTTACATTGATGATACAAACGAAATATATCTTAATAATAACCAACAGATTGCATTGCATTGAAGATGAAAACTCTACAGAGAACATACAAAATTGAAAGACATACTAAGTCTCTCTAGTTGTAATAATATAAGAAGAATGATGTAATAACAGACCAATTATGCCTGAAATAATGTGCTACATGGAAGATGCAAACCTAAAATATCCGAAAAATCCTAAAACTTTATGAGGAGACTCATCAAAATTGAACATATATCAACCGATCATTACTTAGTATACATAATACAATATAATAACTAACAATAAATCCATATTGTTCAGCTTCTCTCGCTATAGGGCATCCAACCAAAACTCGCGATACAAAAAATCGAGATATGACTACCCGTACAGTCGACATACGTTTGATAACGATTCATCAGTAACATGCGGATACATGGTAACATCGATATATCTGGTTCAAAACTGGATAATACGATATGGGGTAGACAGATTCTCAGAACGAATCTACTGCATCCTAAGAAAAGTTTATACATCAACCCGCCAACTACCACTCTGTTTGCGTACTGTTTGCGTACTGTGGGCTGATCATCCACGTTGGTGAGTTGATTTGAAGTATTCGATGTGAGAATGAAGGCTTGATTGCTTTGCGACTCATGATCAGCGAGGTCAGTAAGTTGTCCACGCGTAGAGAAAAGGGTGGGCATATGTTATCCTTAGCCGCAAAGAGGCGTTTTTCGAGAATGTTGGTGACGTCACTGAAGGCTGGGCTATTGATATAGCTCCTTGTCTTGAAATAGTACCGTAGTCTGAGTTTGTCACTCAGAAGCGGAAGAGGAAGATTGTTAGCAAGCACGTTCAGGGATTCGATGCGTTTGAAACGGAAAGCACTGGTTGTGATACGCAGGGCGTTATTTACGATGATAGAGAGGTTCAAGGGTAGTTTTGGCTGCTGAACTGTAAACAATTGCTCCATAGTCAATGCGCGAGCGTATTAATGTTCTGAATAACGTCATGCCGGTGTCCATATTAGCTCTGAATTTCAAGGATGTTACAGATTAGATTAGAGTGACGAGGCTTTCTAGCGCGCTGTAGTCATCGTCCTTCTGGCGCCGAATGTCGAACCAGCAAACAGTGCTGCATCAAGTTAGTCTTTGGTTTTCTTCTTTTTCAATGTTCGAGTTGAGGTTTACTACTGTGCAAAGTCAAAGTCCTTTACGCGGCGGACGTCTATGGTAAGTACGGGTGCCACAGGAGGTACAGGAACTCCTAAGGTGCTGAGGCCATATGGTCCCAGCACTCCCTAGAGGGCAGTAAGGAGGAATGACACAGTACCTACCCAGCTTCAGAGCCTCAAGGATCCGCAGTAGTCCTAAAGGTGCGGGCTACGCGCTCCAACACCTGCTGAGGGGGAAGATGAAGAAGAGACAGGAAACGGGGATCCCATGCATGAGATCGACACTAGGTGTAAAGAATTTCACGCATGAGAACAGCAAGAATGGAAAGAAGAAAAAGAAGGAATTGTCGTAGAAAAAGGTTGCATAGAAGAAAGGGCGCAACTTGGCTGTTAGAATGTGAATGTTAGTGAATGTTTGAGTGTGTGCGTGCGTGTGTATGTGCGTGTAAGTGTTTGGGTGCAGCGACTATTGGGAGAGTTGTTCAGAAGGAGCCTGAGACAAGTTTAAGGAAATTTGAACTAAACATAAGATGCAAATGAGATAAATAAAGAGTCAAGCAAATCAGGATAGGGGAGAAAAGGAGAGATAGTAAAAGGTGAAGAAGAGGGGAGTCTGAAGGGAAATAAGAGTGTTCCCCCCCCCCCCCCCCCCCAGTTGGGCCGTGACTCCGCGCGGCCCAAGAACCTAACAGATGCCTAGAGGAGGATAATGTTACAGAGAGAATAAGTTAGGTTGCTTTTTTGCAGCGAGTTTCCAGGGCTGTAATATGAGGTCGCCATGTGAGTTTAGGGTTTCACACAAGACCGAGGAATTTAATTGATTCTTCGTATACTAGCGGAGTGTTGTTCAGCGTTAGGGCTGTATTTAGGTGTAAGCCGGGCACATTAGTAAAGTGCATGCTTTTCGTTTTGGGGGACGAGAATCTGAATCAGTTTAGGGGGGCCCAGTTTCCGACTAGGTTTAGACATTTCTGGAGTTTTTGATGAATTGTCAAGAGGCTAGGGTGCCTGGAGCTCATTTGTAAGTTGTCCACAAATCATGATGAAAGCAATCTTCTGTCGCGAGGGAGAATGTCTGCTATCTGGTCGATTTTGAGTTTAAAAAGAGTGACACTGAGGATGCTTCCTTGGGGGACGCCCATTATTGCGGATATGATGGTGACAGGGTGTCACCGACCTTAACCCTGTAGGTGCGATTTTGCAAGAATTGGTGATATAACGTGGTAAGTGGCCTCTCAGCCCTTTGCGGTGGAGATCCTTCATGATGCCATATTTCCGGGTAGTATCAAATGTTTTTTCCACGTCGAAAAATATGCAAGCCACGTGTTCCCCTTGGACAAATGCCTGTCTAATGTCAGATTCCAGTCTTGCAAGGTGGTCCGTCGTAGAGTGGGGCTTGCGACCGACACATTGGATGCTGTTCAGGCCTGCATGCATTTCAAGGTAGTTGACAAGGCGCGTGTTTATAATTCTTTCCATGGTCTTGCAGAGGACGCTGGTAAGAGCGATGGGGCGACAGTTATGTGGGTCACCGTGGAATTTCCCTGGTTTATGTATTAGGATAATTACAGATTCCCGCCATTGATATGGGAAAAAAGGAGTTTGAATACAGTGTTGAACACTTTTAGTAAGTGCTCACGGGCGCCATCTGGGAGATTCTTGACATGTCGGTCTGGCCCTAGTGAAGTTTCACGTGTATGGTCTATGGTGCACTGCAGTTCGTGGAGGGAGAAAAGTTTGTTGTAGGCCTCTTCGTTTCTAGAAGTAAAGTCAAGATGTTCACTTTCTCGAAAGTCCTTTTTCCGTTGGAAAGCAGCCGTGCAGTTTATTGATTGCGATACCTGGCTAAAAGTCTGAGCTAGTTCATTTGCGATCTCCGAGTGGGAAGAATAAGTTCTGCCTACATCTGAAAGGATGTTAATAGGTCGCTCATTTTTTTTCCAGGATACGTCGAATTTTTTCCCACACTTGGGAAAGGGGAGTGTTTCGATTAATAGTGTTGATTAACCGAGCCCAGCTTTCACGTTTCTTCTCCACTAGAAGGTTTCGGTAAACAGCAGATGCCTCTTTCCACGCATCTCGGTTCCTGGGGGACCGTGCACGTCGGTAGGCATTGTATAGCCTTTCACGCTTATCTCTTGCTTCTTGTACCTCGTGGCACCACCTTGGTTTCGGAAAGAAGGTTGAAGGGGCATGTTGGGGAATGCTTGCCCCGGCTGCAGCTTGACACTTTTCGTACAGTTGGGCGACGAGGTCGTGTTCCGAAATGTTTTCGGGGGATGTCACCCATATTGCTCCACGCGATGTGTAATGAGTATTCCACCCAGCTGGCTTTCCGGTAGTTGAATCCAAGTTCTTGTGGGGCAGGGTTTCTTGGTTGGTTGGTAAGAAGCGATATGATGACTGGGTTATGGCTAGACTCCAAAAAGCTAAACTCCATAATCGAGTTCGGGTGCCACAGTTGGGGAGCATATGGATAAATCAATGTCAGTTTCACTTTCGGGGGTGATTCGGGTGGGTTGTCCGTCGTTGATAAGAACCATGTTGTGAGTGTTTATTGTGATAGCCATTATCACTCACCTGGGGTCTGTTCTCACGCATCCCCATGTTTCATGGTAGCTGTTGAAGTCTCCAAGGAGGAGTATTGGCAAGGGCAGTTGGGTTAGCAATTCAGTCATTAGTACTTCAGAGAGGTCATGACTTCGTGACGAGTAGATGGATAGCACTGTTATTGGCCTTGAGACGCATATCTTTATAGCGATAGCTTGGAGTTCTGTCCCCAGGGAAAGGAGAGGTGAGGCACGCTTTGGTAGGTCATAAGTGCCACCCCGCCGTGAACAGTCACGTTGGTGTGGCCTTCGCGGCGGTGTATGATATATTGGGGGATTCTGAAGGTGACGGTCTCTCGGAGTTTGATCTCTTGGAGGCCTCTCACCAAAGGTTTATGGGTGGCGCTTAAGGATAGTAATTAGTCTTTCTTGTTTCCGAGTCCCTGGCAGTTCCACTGAAGTATTTTGGTGTTCATTTTGAAGGCTGTTCACACTCAGACCTTGATGATTTAGAGTGGTCGCGCTGGAGCTTTTGTGGTGTTCGCGTTTTTGAGTTTGCTCAGGGGTTCCGGGTCTGGAATGTTCACGGAAGTGTCCGCCTTTGGTGGAAGGCGGTCTGCTCTGATTGCTGCGATCGTGGCTGCGAGTGCTCTTGTGGGAGGACGAGGGTTTGTGCTCTTTGTGTTTGCTTAGTGAGCGAGTGCGCTCTTCTTCTGTGGTAGCCGTTTTGATCTGCGTGAGTGGCTGTGTGGAGTGCGAGCTATTTGGGCCAGGTAAGATGACTGGTTGTTCAGAGGTCTCGCATATGAGTTTTTCGAGATAAGCGCCGTCGTCAAGACCGTGATCGTTCTCGCTGGTGGTGTGTTCGGGCGTCGGGTTTGTTAACGGGGGGTCGTGTCCCTCGCAGTGGTTTTTCACGAATGGAGCCGCATTTGAGACAGGTGGAGGTAGTTCTGGATTTTTGTCCTGGCGGGCCGTTATTTGAGAGTTGTTACTGATCTTTTTGCTCAGTGGCGCATGGGTATCGGAAACTTCTTCATCTCGTTGCTTTTTCGTTTTTATAGTAGTGAGCCTTGCTGCGTGGTCGACTGCGGGGAATGCATCCATCTCTGCGTCCTCCTGGGCACCGCATAAAATATTTCTAGGACTGTGCATCTCTGGTGCAGGAACGGTCGCTGGGCTGAGTGAGGAAGCCCTGCAGCCGATGTTGTTCTGATGATTTGTGGATGTCGTCGTGGGAGTTTGGTTGAATTGACGATTTGACTGCTTTGACATACTTGAGGCGGTTTGGGTTATCGTCTTTCCAGATTTGGATGGCTTGTTTCCTTGTAGCTCTGCGTTCATTTTGTGTGATTGTTATTTCTTTTTGGTCCATGTATACTGGGCAGTCGCGGTCGCCTGCCTCACGGTAGCATGAGCAGTGGTATCATTTAGGGTGGCTGGCTGTGCAGTCTTTTCTGTCGTGCTCGCCGGCGCACTTCCTACAACGTTGGGGTGTGTGCGGCTGGCAGTATGGGATGACGTGGCCGTACTCAAGGCATTTTTTGCACATAGGAGGCCACGTTGCAAGTGGGTAAATTTTGGTTCTTCCTTGTTCACACGGGATTACTATGAATTCCGGTGCGTCGTATCCTGGGAAGGTAATCTGGTATGCGATAAAATTTGCGTTACGTGATTTTATCCATGTTGCTTGACGGACTTCCGTAACTCCGTAATCCTCAGCCAGACCTTCAGCGAAAGCACTGAGGTCGGTTGTAGGTGTGTAACGGGAGGTGTATATAATTCGTTTGGTATCGTTAAAGGACGTATGTGTTTCAACTGTAACTTTGAGTTTGTTTATGTGGGTAATCTTCAGAATGGCATTACTTTGTTCACGTTCTACGACGTGGGCCAGATATTTCTTTCCCTGTCGTTGAATTCATTTCGGTTTTCCTCCAAGTTGTTCGGTGAGTGACTTTATTATATAAATGGATTAGTTGAAAAGGCAACTTTGCTCGCACCACTTTCTTTGAACTTTATGAGAAAGTGGGTGGGGAATGGTGCCGGTCTCTTCTCATGGGTAGGAGGGTCATTCTGGGAAGAGCAAATCGAGACTACAGCCTCTCGTCGCCCGACCCCGTGATCTTTCTGGTATTGGAGGATCGCTCTCTCTGTCTCATCCTCTGGGCAATCTCCATGTCCGGTAAGGTGTTCAATTACTTTACATTAATAAACAGTGCGGTTCTTCGGACCGGCACGATTGGGGATCTTTCCATTTGTCGTTGTCGTCCTGGGAGCAGTATGAGCATCTTTGCTTACCATTACAGTTTCCTCTCTTGCGTCCGTATTTCTGGCATTTATAGCATCGCATCGGACGTCTCTCAAAGGGTGAAACCTTGGTTTTGGTGGCACAGATGGGAATGTCTAGATATTTTGGTGGAGTAGGGCAGTTGAATTTCGTATTAGGGCTGTGGTAGTTTCTCTCCTTGGTTTGATCTTCGGTGCGACTTTTGTTTCGACAACGCAGTTTTCATATTGAATGAGTCCAGTGATGTACTCCGTGATTTCCTCCTTCAGGATATCTTCAACATAGATCAAACCTGAACTTGTAGAGAAAGTCGGGTTCGGCACTGTTTTGCATGGCTTTTCCCAGAGTCTTGTTTTGGAGAGAATTGTGTCACTTTGAAGTTTTGTGTCTACCCTGATTGCAAAGCCTTCGTCGCCGCTGGTGGCGACGCTCAGGACTGGGCGGCCAGTGAAAGAGCCCAGCTTGTTTCGCTGAGTGTATGGACAAATATCCGGTGTCTTTGGCGTCGAACGTGGTCTGCAGGTGTTCGGGAAAGGTACGACTATTGTTGAACAAGTTGCGTTCATTAAATGGCGTTTATTGCGTCGTCCTTGCAGCCCTCGGAGCTCGGTTGGCATTCTTGTGGGGTGGAGAGTCGTCGAAGTTGTCGTCGGACGTAGAGGTAGAGGTACTTGTGTAAGCTGCGGGTTCTATAGTTTGTTTGTTCTTTACGAGTTCATGGACATGGAAAAAATTACCTTAACATGACCCTTGAGCCTCGTTGGACGGTCGTCAATTGTGCTAAGTTCTGCGGCAAAACCTTCTGCTTCCTGCTCAGTGAGGCCGGTCGTTTGGCCTAGATTCCTGATTTCCTGGGCATTCCAGGTTAACTCGTCGATGCGGTCGTCTCTCCGGTCATCTTCGGTTGAGGTGGCGCTGGTCATCTTGGAGAGGCTGACGTTCATGGCCGTTGGAATCTTGGTCTTCATCACTCTGGAGGGAGTGCTGATCCCTCCCGGGTGGGACTTCCTTCTTCTTCTCATTGGACCCCTGGTTTACACCAGGGGCAAGGAGGCTCACTCATGAACGGATTTGCAGCTTCTAACGTCAACGGTAATTGAACATTTTGCCTGCAAACCAAACGTGCGGTTCAATGTCCCAGTACAAACTAGGGACCAACCTGTGGTATCAGTAGCTGTTCAACACAGAGCGTATACGAACGTCGTTAAGTCAATAGCCGATAACAAGGGTGTCTGGGTATGGAAGTGCGTCGGTTTTCCAGTATTAAGGAGCGCAATATAAGAAGCTAGAAAGAATGCTTCGATGTGCCCTCCCCGTCCATAAGCTATGCCCCCCCCCCCCCAGAGGAGGTGTTTAGCATTAAGATCAGCTACAAGAAGGTAGGGTGCAGGAAGTTGACCAACCAAATTAGAAAGGAGTGCTCATGAAAGTAGTTCATTGGGGGAAATATATAGGTTACAAAATGTATAGGGGCGTTTGAGGCCCGCTCTGTGGGCCTGAGTTAGCAAAGTTGTTTGTAGAGGGATTGGAGTGTATGTGATTGCTTGATTTACTGTTGTAGCTAGGCCAGTGCCCGGTCAAGCATTGACAGTGGGCGAGGTGAAGTGGGCTTCAAACCCACTGGGAAAAGATGGTTTGTACAGCCCCAGGAGCTTCCTGGTGACAAACTGCCATTGGATTATGAGTTTGGCGCATTTCCCTTAGGATTATAATCTGGAGCGGCTAAGCGAGGCAGAGACGAAGGGGCATTTGGTGCCCTAATAAAGGCACCAGAATGACACCTGAGTTGAGTAGCACCCAACCTGGCTAGTAAGGCTTGGAGTAAGGCGGGTTTGAGCGTTGGTGACAGATCCCGGGTTTTCACCTTGTGTGACTGACGAAGAGCGCGTTGAGGTGGAAGAGTTTCTTTAAGAGGTGCTGCCTCCAAAAAAGGCAAGTTGTCGTCCACATTCAGGCCTGGGACTCGTATTGCACGTTGATCAGCAAGTGATGGACGGGGCGAGGTGGGAATGACGGAGTTTCCGGACAGTGCGAATGACTGTCGTCGCGGGTTTCCTCGATTTCGAGGAGGTTGAAGGGCATCGTGTTGTAGGTTAGAAGGAACCCTGGTTAAAGGTGTTCCCGCTGTCACTGCAGCAAGCTAGCAAACGGCCGGATAAATTTGGCGGTTACTTGTCACTTGATTTCGGGGTAGGAAAGACGTTCTCAAGCTTAAACAGCGAGTATCTCCTTTTCGAGTCTGTCATAGAAGCATTCGCGTGATGACGCAGGATGGTCCTCTGAACAGTTGGCGCATGTAGCAGGTTGGTCACGTTTTTGGCCATTTGCGTCATCGCCAAAGCGGCAGCCTGCACTTGTTATGTTCCTCAATCGGCAGGCATCACTTCCATGACCAAATTTTTGGCAATTGTAGCAGCGTCTGGGCTTAGGGATGTATTTTCGAACAGAGCACTATGTCCAGCCAATGTGGACATCAGGAGGCAGAGAACAGAGCTTGAAGGTGAGGATGTAGACACCAGTGTACTCAACTCCGTTTCGTCATCGTTTCACTCTGTATATCTTGGTGAATTACTGATCCACGAGTTCAGTAAGAATATCGTCGTCCGAGTGGTTTGGTCGGTTTTTATCAGAGATGGTTTCTTGTATCGTGTTGAGAGTAGGGTGCTCATCAATTTTTTTATGAATATTATTTAGTTGTTTTAGGTTCTAATGTTCATACTTTGCTCCTCATCCTTCACCTCCACCAGGAGGAGGCCAATCTTAAGCTCACTGATGCGCTTCGGGGGTCCCCCCCAGTGCAGCGCGGAGTTGTCGATTATCTTGTATGGTATTTGTATCGGCCATGTTCTCTCCAGAGATTGCCATGACGGTGAAGAACTTAGTGAAGTTCTCTTTTTGAAAAATATTTTCAAGTATTTTCTGATTTATAGCGTATCGTTCGTGAGGTCGTACACGACTGCGGTGGCTCCTCCAGGGCTTTCGTCCGGGAGCAGCATGTACCGCACCCGCGTCATGATCGTGAGTCTTGTTTTCAAAGTCCACCCCACCAGAAGTGGGGAAAGACTGCTGTTGACTAATCATCTCTTCATCTGGCAGCCTGGGATGAAGGGAGTTTACGTCCACTACTTGGGCGCAACCGCCGGGTGATGGCGGTCTAAAGAGCGTCCACCAGATGGGGACGCTGATACGTCGTTATCTTCCGATAACCGTGGTTGTTGTTGTTGTGATAGCCGTTGTTCAGGAGAGTTGTCCAATGGAAAAGTCTGGGTCGTCAATATTTGCTGAATTTCTATTAAAGAATCCACAAGAATTCCGAGGAGTCCCCTCAACATGCCCACGCCCACCTCGGAGCGCATATAAACAGTTTTTTCTGGCTCGTTCAACGAGCACCACTTGTGAGAAATGCGAGGTTCGTTTCCCCTGCAACATAGTTTTCCGACGGTCAAGCCAGACCTTCCAACAGCTCTACCCCAGCAACGGGTTCACTGAAGGTTGTCCCACCCCCCGGTCCACCACATCACAATGACTTGATGCAGTCATATCATTTACAGCGTTATCCGTTGTCAACTTTGCTACTTTGGCCACCTTGATATTTGGTAAGTAGAGATTCAAGAAAACATGCATGAAAAACAAGCATAAAGCATGAGAAACAAGAGGATAACAGACAGAAAGTAATAAATAAAAGAAAGACATAAAGCAAGAGAAATGCTCAAGATAAAATACACAGCGAAGGTAAGAAAAAATGTTGCAGTAAAAAAACTAAGGTTTAAAAAAAAACTATGGCGGAAAATTGTCAAGAGAAGAAGAGAGTTAAGATAATGACGTTTTAACGTAACAAACGTGGTGAAAGGAGTAAACAAGGTGAAAGCTTAGCCAGGAAAGG
This sequence comes from Gammarus roeselii, assembly GCA_016164225.1. Taxonomy (NCBI): domain Eukaryota; kingdom Metazoa; phylum Arthropoda; class Malacostraca; order Amphipoda; family Gammaridae; genus Gammarus; species Gammarus roeselii. The sequence goes on from SDVV010004306.1 coordinate 10,534, forward strand.
GTAGAGAAGGAGAGATAGTGAAGAGTGAAGAGTAAAAGGGTCCGAAAGGAAAAGAGGGTGTTCACCACCCGGTTGGATCGCGACCCCGTGCGGCCGGGAACCAGTAGCCTTAGGATATACGGGGGGGGGGATCAAAACACCTTGGAATGATCAAAATTAAAACACCTTGGAAAGATCAATTAAAACACCCTGGAGAGATCAATAAAACAATTTGGAAAGATCAATTAAAACTACTCCATCTGTTATACTTGTTAAAACAAGTATAACAGATGGCAGCGAAGAGAAGGTTGAATAAGGGTGTAGTTGTCCCAACTGTGCTCTACGGAGCTGAGACTTGGGCGGTGAGAGCAGAAGAAAGAAGAAGGTTGAATGTTTTCGAGACGATAGGTTTGAAGAGCATGGTTGGTGTGACGCTGTGAGAAATGATCAATAACGACGTGGTGCGAGTTAGAACGGGGATGGTGAAGCTATTACAGGACAGAGTTGATTCGCGTATTCTGAGGTAGTTCGGGCACATGGTGAGGATGGATGAAGGAAGATTGGTGAAAAGGGTGATGAAGGCGGAGACTGGTTTACGTAGGCTAGTGGTAGACCACAGGCAGGGTGGATGGATGGCGAGAAGCAGGCGTTATAGAAAGAAAAGACGAGTGTGGAGGTAGCGAGAGAGCGTGCAATGAATAGGCGTGAGTGGAGAATGCTTGTGAATCGATGATTTTTGACGCTACCCTGACGTGTTTCTGTCCCATGGCATCTCGTAACGAGTGGGAGGGGCCCGTTCATCATGACGCGGCAGGGGTAAACCAGTCACGCTTTCGGGCCCTGCTGCTGACATTGACCTCTGACCGAACTCATGATCCAAAGTGTGTATTGCGGGATCTTCTGGCCAGACCCTTCAAGACTAAAGGGCTACGTTATGCGAGTATGACTGTATGACAGAGTGAGGTGTGCCTTGCCGTCGGCCGCCCATTTTTTTGGGGGATTCGGCCTAGCGTCTGTATCTCTATCTGTAACATGCCACCTGGGGAAAAACCACCTCATCTAAGACACCCATGGCTTCAGTATTTGGTCTAAGTTGGCAAAGGAAAAATCAGTGAGCTACAATTACATCTAGGGTACACCAGGGAAGTGTTCATGGGCCCCTTTTTTTCTAGCTATTTAAATTACCTCGACACCAGTATAGCTAGGAAGTAATCAAAATTTGTCGACGACACTAAGCTCAGACACAAAGCTAACGGTGAGCAAGATCGCATAACTATTCAAAGGACCTTAATAAACTAGTGGACCAGTCTAACATGAGGTAAAAGAACCTTGATGTTGACACATGCATAGTTATGCCCGTTGGAAAGCTGAATTAAAATTATGACGGGGTGATGAAGGACCAGCAAACGATTGAAGTGGGCCAACAAATATGACTTGAATTATTACTAATCAAGGTTCTCAAGTGGAGGAGCCAAGTAGAAGCTAGCAACAAAAAATGCAATTGATCCCAAAATTATACATACAAAAAATCAACACAACGATAGGGATATAGAGTTTCCGTAATATACTTAACTCGTCAGGCCATACCTGGAACTTGCAATATAATTCCAGCCCCCTCACCTCAGAGGGAATATCAACAAGATGGTACAGAATCGGCTCGAACAACAGAAATGTTTCCGAAATTAATAAATAATACATACCGACAACAGCTGAGGGGACTTAGACTGATGTCACTCGAGAGGACGACATAGAGGTCAGTTCATAGAAATCATCGAACCCCATAATGGCTGTATTAGAGCTATTCGCAAAGGCCTCTTTGATAGAGATTACAACCAAAAGAATGCAATTAAAGAGAAAAGCGAATTTTAAAACTTTCATTTTTTTCACAAGTTTATTCACGTGCTGTTCAAATCTAACAGGTTCCTCAATCTTACTATGATACCAACAATTTGGAACAGTTTACCATATTGTTAGCCGGTTAATAGTGACAACGTCTCCCATTAAAATCTGCCTCGACTAACACTGGCCGTCACATGCACATCTCTACCAAGACAAAATGGCAAAAGCTCTATTGCCATCGGAGGTGCCAACAACTTCTCTGAATGCCGTTGTGGCTGGCAGCCCATTATTGATAGTAACGACATCTAGGTTGTACGAGTTGTACTGCAAATACAAGTATTACTAGAATAGACTCTTCAGCCTATCCTAGGCCTACTACTATCCTATAAACTATGTATGACATAAAAGACTACTTCATAAATGTAGGAGATACAAATTTTGTCTGCGTTAAAACAGACTGACAGACGAAAAGGATAGGCGGACATGCACGTCTTGGGAGTCTGGGTACGAAAAACTTTAGAAATATTCATTTGCTCATGTCTCCCCGCTTCTGCTTTCAGACATCAACGATGCAGTATTGAAGATACCAAATAAAGAAATCTTATGATTATTCCCAACTTTTGGGCACAATGAAGGTATTGAATCGGTCTAATTTGAGTATACATAAGTAAACATACAGTAGACATAAGTAAAGAACAAGAACACAATATCGACATCGATTCAAGAATGACAGAACGCTTTAATTAGGAATTTTTGTTATTTTTATAATTGAGGAAACTGAGCAGCTGCATACAGCTGAATACAGATAGAGATGTAAATATAGTTATAAACACTCGCATGAAATTCAATTCATTGTTGGGAATATAAATTGGCCAAGAAATTAACCACAAACCCCTTTCATACAGTTAATAGCTAAACATAGAAGGCTACTTATGTGGCAGCTCACCTCAAAGTTGGTGGTCCATGAAATCTGCCTTGCTTCCACGTCGCGCTCCACCAGACTGCCATCTAGGCTGCCACTAACAAACTTGCCCGCAGAAGGGTGGGTTGCCAGAGCCCACAACTCATCCAAGGAGCCCTGCATGCAAGACAAGGGGTGAGGATCCTAGATATCGGCCCTCATGCACATACGTCAGGATAGTGAAATTGCGAGACATTCAATTATTAATATTGTTGTTACTGAAGAAAGGCTACTATCATACCAATAAAGAGAGGATGCGAATCTAACTGGAACATTACCACTCAGTAAAATGTAAACAAGAGCTAGGACCGCGTTTGAAACAACGAGCTGTTCGCTAGTTTTTAGCGTATTTTAAAGATTCACTAATTTATTCATGTATAAGGACGTGTTAGCAAATTAATGAAACATCGCTTTACTCAGTTGACGGGTACTATGCACATCTTGGTCAGCGTGAGTTATCCTGAAGACGACATTTGCGACTTTTATATTACATCGCTCTACACAGTTGACGGGTACGATGCACGTCTTGGTCAGCGTGAGTTATCCTGAAGATGACATTTGTGACTTGAATATTACACCGCTCTACACAGTTGACGGGTACTATGCACGTCATGGTCAGCGTGAGTTATCCTGAAGACGACATTTGGAACTTGAATATTACATCGTTCTTCATAGTTGGCGGGTACTATGCACGCTTGGTCTGCGTGAGTTGCCCTGAAGACAACATTTGTAACTTGAATATTTTTAAAATTACTATTATAAATTTATAGCCCACCAGTCAATGGATATTGCTTGAGGCATTCTCCATTTTCAATTTTTCAATGTCATCATACAAAATACTTATATTGAACTATTGATTTTTATATGACTAGTTCGGGTCATTTTCACTTAATTTAAAGGTGAAGACTCAGATTTTTTTTACCCCTTGAATTTATTTATAAGACAAATGTAATTTATGTGGGAAAATAACCGATTCCGATTTCCTTTCGTTACAAATTTATTGGTAATAATTTGAAAATGCCGGGTAATTAGAGATGGGGCGGCATCAAGTTAAGATTGAAAGCGTTGCTCATTCGAGTACAAACAACGTTGCCGGATGCACTGCTACGTTAGCCTAGACTCGAGAACAGTCCACAAATATCGATGAGATCATCAAGTTACGAAGTGATCAAAGCACTGGTCTTAAATAAATTAATATATGTTGTCAATGTGCCAGTTGGCCCATTTTTATTCCATTGTTTTAAGTAGTAAGTGGTGCGAAAGTTGCGCTGGAAAAGTGGCGCGAAAATCGCCCTGTGAAGGAATTAGAGTGGCGATAATTAGTGACTCAATGTATGCTTTTGTGGAGGAATTAAATTGGTGATAATTAGTGAATGCAAATATGCTTTTAGTGAAGGAATTAGGTAGGCGATAATTAGGATGTATGTTAGTTATTAATGTATCCGACTCAGGCGCTGTATTTCTCGGACATTGTAGTTACATTTCAAGACCAATTGATCAAGATAGTTACTGTTACTTCATAGTGTTACCAAGAATGCAGATTTTTTGTGACTCGACCGAATATGCTTTTAGTGAAGGAATTAGATAGATGATAATTAGGATGTATGTTATTTGTTAGTGTGTCCGACTCAAGCGCTGTATTTCTCGAACATTGTAGTTATATGTTAAGACAAATTGATCAAGTTAGTTACTGATGATACGTAGAGATACCATGAACGCATGTTCTTTATGAGTCGGCCGATGTATTTGTTAGGATGTATATTATTTTTAGTATGTCTGACTTACTCGCTGTATTTCTCGGACATTGTAGTTTTATGTTTATTTTCTTCTATTCTGGTCAAGTGAGTTGCTCAAGATACATAGAGACTGGCCGTAACGGGTGGGGAAGAGGGGAGGGGTCAACCGGACTCAGGCGGTGTCCAAACCGCAAATGCTAATTAGCGATTTTATCTCTTGATGTGTGGTCACACAATGATCTTATCTCGGGATGAGATCATCTTGGGGAATTCAGTTGCCTTACGATATCTTTCAGATTCCTTTCGGTATCTTTTTGCTTTTATTTACGATTGCTTACGTACGGATTATAAAGATGTAGGTTTTCAAGGTCTTATAACGATATATATATGATTGGAATATTTCGCACGGTAGGTGAATATATTACTTTGTTTGTTATTGAATGACTCATTAGAATAGAAGTTTTTACTACTCAAACCTAAATTGTTAGGATATTCGATGTAGTTATGCAAGAAATATGGGGTATTTATTAGGAGAGCTTAGATAGTTGTGCTTTATTGGACTCATTTCCAGAGGATGTTTGATGGAGATTTTTAGCGGAGAGATGCTTGATGTTGAATATAACTATGAACATTTACAGGTTCTAACATGTTCATGTTGACGTGCTTTCATCATTTTATACGAAAATGTCCTTTTTCTGACTTTACCTCTACTTATTTTTCCCAATACTGTACCCAGGTGACCTCATTAGCTTGTGAATCAGATGCAAGATATGTCTGAAGTATTATACGTGACTGGAATAGGTCTAGAAATTGTTATAGATTTTAATGGTATCGTAGTAAAAATAGCGTTTTTCTCATGATCTCAGAGTTAAATGTCGAATATTTTGGAGGAATGTATGTTCAGGAGGTGCAAGTCCATTATGCATCTTTATGGAATTTTCGTTATTGATCCCTGCAAATGAATACTGTATCATTTAGAAGACGATTTACTGGAAATGGTGGGGTCCCAGACCATTTATGGTTTGGCTACCCTTCACCTAAGAGATATATTTACCTACGATAGCTTAGGGTGCTGTGTACAACTTCAATTAGCTTAATATCTATCACATTTTCAACGTGGGGCAAGAGGCGTTTTTCAGTGCATTTCAATGCTAGTTCAATCGAGTTAAATTTAGGATATTGCAAACAAAGATTTATTAGATATATTATTTTTATTGAAAATAGATTTTGACACATTTATATATACATACATGGGATATCATAAATAGGAAAACATATATTTTTCACAATGAAATTACAATGTGAGCAGTTCGGCGAAACATAAGTTATGTCTTCGACCACCCTTCTCTTGTGTTATCTTGATCCTTGGTACCAGTGCCACTCTGTGGGTTCTTTATCAATGACGGTTATTTATTCCTCACCTGAAGCTGTCAACTAGTCATATCGGTGAAGGATTTATCATCTGTTTTTTTTTCTCTGATCTATTGGCGTTCAAGACTAATGCCCTTAGAACACATTTTAGGTAAACGTCGACCTTTGGGAGAAGTGAATGCAACACTTGCAATCCTATCCTTGTAACCAAAACTTTGTATTTAGTCTTCAGCAAGCTTTTCATGGACGCTAATTTTTTAATTACTGTTACATGTTAATGACATTGAATCTTTTCAGGTTCATTCTTGCTATTGCCCACATTTCCATTAATTATATTCCCGCAGATTTCCGAAATATACATAATTCTCCTAGCACTCAAACGCTTGAGACAGGATTCTCTCTCCTCGTGTTTCATTTCCAATAATTTTGAAACAAAATCAGATATACATTTGATTTTATTATGCAATTTTTCACTTCTTATACTTGTCACCCTTTCATTACCCCATTTAATATTTCTGTTTCCTTCAACGTTTGTAGATTTTTCTTCACATGATATATCCTCGATATCACTGTCACCGATTTCCATTCCACTGAAAGTATCTCACGTTTTCCCCTTATCTTCATCATTTTCAATTTCAGCCAAGGTTTGGGTATACTCCCCCCATTTCACCCAATCTTTATACGTTTCACGTTTGTTTGATACTGGCACCATACTTTCTTTTACGCTCGCACCCTGTTGAGCATCGTCTATAACATTAGATTGGGAACCCAAGTCCGGATTATTATGTTCTATCAATGCACCCAATGCATCCTTAGAGCTTATATTTTTTCGCCCATTTTTAAGAGTATCATATTCAAGATAATGCTGTCCTTTCAGATGTTGCCAAACCCCGATCGTCGATCTAGATTTGCTTAATTTCATCTCCGCATTGCAAATAACACATACCCCTGTGTTCTCCTTTCTAGTAAAATACTTCCATATCGGACTGGGCGACATCTTTCTTCCCTGAAAGCGGACCGCTACCTGAATGACTACAGATATGAGTCCAATTTTATACATACATGATCGTTAGCGTCACTGCGTTGGCTCATGTATGCGGCATTTACACAATTAATTTGCAAAATGGTTAACATACACTGCCAGATACATTAATACCTCCGCAACCTAACCTAATTCCACTTATCTCTACATTTTGAGCAATCCTTTGCTGTTTGATACACACATCCAATTCTGATCAAGTAAATCATCAAAAACCTATCATAACCTAACTTATGTACTGTATTCAGTCATTGATTTCGAGATTTTTTCATGTATTTCATCATGGTTTGAACCCGTCATATGCCGGCATACGCCGGTATAATGTAGCTATAATCACGGTTTTAACCCGCCATATACCGGCATATGCTGGTATAATGTATACGTATTCACGGTCGATGTCGGTAAAATGTCAGCATTTACACACACATTTTGCAAAAGGGTTACCATACACTGACAGATACAATATTACCTCACATTCTTCTTCAATATCTCCTGACACGTCATCCTTTGACGACTTGCACAGTCGATCGACCTGATTTCTTTCCAATAATGTTTTAAATCTCTTCACGATGACAGCGTTTCAAATGTCTCCACACGTTACTCGTCGATTTATGTTTATTCAATTTTATTTCTTTCTTGCAAAGTTTACAGACCCCCATCTCCCCAACTCTTTCGAACAATCGAGGACTCAAGCTATAACCCATCCTTCCACAACAGAAGCCCAATTATGACTGATTATTTTTCTCAGCGAACTCTGATTTATATCTCACCATTTTCTCACACGTATACAGCATTTACTCCGAGGTAGGTTTATGGGTAGCGTTGCAACCCTTGAAATATATTCTCCTACCGAATTCATCAATTTCATTGTTCCCTTCGACCAACGCAATGTATGCAATTTCATCGCTTAACCTTCGAGTTGTAGGATATTATAAACAATTGATTTAGGATTTACATACTTTTTATTTGTATCATTTACAGATCTTGCTGACATCATCAATGACTTCTGAATCGGTTTTTCGATTACAGCATGGCTCGTACAGCCACCCATATCCTGCATCACGATGTTTAAGTTTCCTCTCAAAATCTATCATATAATCCACCATATCTTTGTTGCGAATACCAAAGGCTGTTCCGTGCCCTTGTGTCCACAAATGTAATTTTTCTTCTTCTTGAACTTCAATTATTCGAATCTTCTCAAATTCAATGTCATTCTGTTTTTCATCAATGAGGAATTCTTGCATCCGTTCCAGGGTTTCTTTGGTTCTTAGGAAAAAACCGTTCCCCAACACTCCAGCTTTAGTACAATGATGATGATTTCCCACTCGGATCATATCAATTTCGAGTGTTGCTTTCTTATTACGCTTGAAGTTTGTTACATACGACTGAAATCCGTCGATGTCAGTTACCCAGAGCCGACTTCCTTTTTCCTTCATCCATATATAAATGTTATCTCCCATTTTTTTTATTCTTGTTTTTCCCATTCTCAGATATCTGATATCTTCATCACTTGTCAATATATCCTCGAGCCGACTCATATCATCTTCGGAGATTCCTTCTTCCAAAACACGTAAACTAATTTTTGTCACTTTAACATCCATTTTTATCTATTTGAGGATGATCCGTCCGTATCCGCTTATCGTTCACGTAACACTGACTCCAATCACGTCATACAACTTGCTATCATGATGCGTATGCAAATCTTTAAGCCTATCATCATTCGCTTCGGCGAACAATTACGTATGTATGTATGTCTTTAGACCTGTTTACGTATGTACATGTCAAAAACCTATCCTTACCTAACTTATGTACGGTATTTTGTCTTAGATATATACAATTCATAACAAATTAGCTCCACTTGACTCTACATTTTTGATTTATCCTTTGCAGTTTTGATACACACTTCCAATTTTGATCTACCAAATTTTTCACGATAATTTGATGTTGCCTCCTACTTACACGTTATATGCAAATTCATTGCTTAACCTTTGAGTTTTTAGGATATTATAAACAAATTCAATTTAGGATTTACATACTTTTATTGATATTATTTACAGTTTTTGCTGACATCATCAATGTTTATGCATTTTATATCAACATGGTGCGAATATACATCCGTACCCATTATCACTTTGTAGCAGTCTCCTCTCAAATTCCTTCATATAGTCCACCATATCTTTGATACGAATACGGAAACCTGCTTCATTCCCGTATCTCCATAAATGTAGATCCCAGCATTTCCATAAATTTTCTTCTTCTTCTTCTTCTTTACGAACTTTAATTATTCGAATCTTATCCAATTCAATATACCTCCAATCATTATTCGAAAGAAACTCCATCATACGCTTCAGATTTTCTCCAGTCCCTAGGAAGAATTTATTTTTCACTAACCCAACTTGCTTACATGTGTGGTAATTTTCTGCTTGGGACATATAAATTTCAAGATATACCTTCTTATTTTCTTTGAACTCTGTTACATACGACTGAAATGTTTCGAAATCAGTCACCCAAATCCTGTTTTCTTCATTATCCTTCCATACATGGATAATAGTTCCCGCTCTTGCGATTCTTGTTCTCCGCACTTGTACATAATTGATATCTTCCTCACTTGTCAATATATGCTCGAACCAAGCTAAATCATCTACGGAGATTTCTTCATCCAACACTCGTAAACAAATTTTCGAGAAGTGAACATCCATTTTTATCTATTTGACGATGCTCCGTCCGTACGTATATAGGTCCGTATAGACCTATATACGTACGTGCACGTGTATATTTGAGCGTATGTACGTGTACATGTTATGAAAAAAAATATATATATATATAACAAAATTAGAAATTCAATACAATTAAAAAAAAAAAAAAAAAAAAAAAT
>SDVV010004307.1:0-20330 GCA_016164225.1 Gammarus roeselii
CCAAGACCATGATTGGAAGCCTCCTACCCATGACCATGACTGGAAGCCTACTACCCATGACCATGATTTGGAGCCTACTACTTAAGACCATGATTGGAAACCTACTAACCAAGACCATGATTGGAAGCCTTCTACCCATGACCATGACTGGAAGCCTACTACCCATGACCATGATTGGAAGCCTAATCCCCAAGACCATGATTGGAAGCCTACTACCCATGACCATGATTGGAAGCCTACTACCGAAGACCATGATTGGAAGCCTACTACTTAAGACCATGATTGGAAGCCTACTACCCTTGACCATGATTGGAAGCCTACTACCCAAGACCATAATTGGAAGCCTATTACCCATGACCATGATTGGAAGCCTACTACCCATGACGATGATTGGAAGCCTACTTCCCATGACCATGATTGGAAGCCTACTTCCCATGACCATGATTGGAAGCCTACTACCCATGACCATGATTGGAAGCCTACTACCCATGACCATGATTGGAAGCCTACTACCCATGACTATGATTTGAAGCCTACTACCCATGACCATGATGGGAAGCCTACTACTACTACTACCCAAGACCATAATTGGAAGCATACTACCCATGATCATGATTGGAAGCCTACTACCATCAATTCAATGACCCTTAACTGCTTATATTGGACTCTGGCCGATTTTCACTGCGGCCGTAATGAAATTTTTGCTGAAATTTTTATTTCAACGTATTTAAGTTGGTCGTAGCAGATAGTGTTACTTACCAGGGATGAAATGCCACGGAATCCAGCAACACTACGTTGACGACGTTGCAGGGATAATAAACAATGAACTTACAGAACAGTCTTGTGGAACATTTCTTAACGATCAACTGGACGGTTATGAAACAAAGTTTAATAAACACATGAACCATCAATGGTATTCCTACGAGAGAGAGAATGCAGTATGCAGCTAAGTTATGCAGCTCATCAACGAATAATGCATTTGATGGTATTGCATCGTGATATGGAATTCCAGAAAGAAATCATTATGTGTAAAATATATCAATTGAAAAGTAAACTGGAAAGTTTTGGTATATTCTATTACACATGTTATTACGTAGGAGTGAATTACCTGTTAAGTCGATGGAGACTGAAAAAATGTACATAAATAAAGTTTAATAAGAGTTAGTTTCTTATCACGGGAGGATAACATGCACGTGTTTGTGGGTTCCCGGGCTTCGGGTTGTGCGCTGGCTGTGGCTCCTCCATCGCAGGGGGAGTTGAGGGTTGAGCAACAACAACAACAACGCATTGACTTGTTTCTAAGTCACATGATTTTATTTTCGGAAATTTAACAACCAGAGAAAAACAACTTTGTCCGTTGGTTGATTTGATCAAACAAAGCGCGAGAACTATATCCCTCATATCAGTCTTATCGCCTCTATAAGAAAATGTCGTTCAGTCCAATTCTTGCTCTCACAATTTCAACATATTTCAATATTGAAACTGTAATAAAAGAGTTATGAGGAAAATAACAGAAAACTCTAGGCTGACCCTCCAGGTATTCAAACGAGCATGTTTGGAAAGACGAAAGAAAACTGGGGATGGAACCACTCCAACAACCATTGACTTTCATCTAGAAATCCTAAAATAGCGCTTTCCTGGAATATGAATATTCCAGATACGAAAATAACTATACATCCAACCTACGAGGCTGCTGGAAAAATATTCAACAAAGGGAACTTCATTATACGACCATTACTTGTGGACGTACGTCACCCGCAAAATGCTGATCTTTTTTTTGTCATCAAAACAGAAACAAAGCCGACGAGGTCCCGAAACAACAGTGCTGTCCACCAAAACACACGAACGTATTCCGAAAACAAGAAAAATATATCACGTCCTCCTAAATAGTTATCGAAAATGCAAAAATCTACCACAAAGTCAGAAGAGTTTCAACGCCCAGCAGCACATCGGAAGTTCCTGAAACAACGGAAAAGATAATGTATAGTTTCAGTCAAGCTATTTATATTCGTATTGGAGGTACAAGCTGGGAGAGAATTTTACAAGGATATATATGTAAATGAAAACCATAAACAAAAAACGCGACATCAACAACAAGATTCAACAAATACGGTGATGCTGTACTAATGACAAGGAACTGTACACACAGCAACGGTATTCAACGGAAAAAAAATGAAGGAATGTATGAGAGAAGGTAAATAGAATAGACTAACAAATAGCTGGTGTTAAATATTTTGCCTTCATGAAGCTGACGCAGGGGTAATCTACATTTACAACATGTACGCTATTGAGTAATTATTGCAAACGTTAAGGCCTACGCATAGTGTCAACTAGTACACATGAAAGGACTGAACGTACAAAGCGGCACAGTCACAGTTAATTTGGAGTAGTGTTTTTTTTTATCGCATCTGATGCCAATGAACCTAAAATGACTATGAGTGACGAGTGATTCATGAATCGAAAGTTAAAAAATGGTGTGAGCGAAAAAAAAAACAGATGAAGTAATTGATTTATGAGGAGCACTCTGCTGATGCAGAAGTTGAGCCACGACGAAGGGATAGATTTATGAAGAGCATTGTGCTGATGCAGAAGTTGAGCCACGATGAAGGGACAGATTTATGAAGAGCATTGTGCTGATGCAGAAGTTGAGCCACGATGAAGGGATTGATTTATGAGGAGCACTCTGCTGATGCAGAAGTTGAGCCACGATGAAGGGATAGATTTATGAAGAGCATTGTGCTGATGCAGAAGTTGAGCCACGATGACGGGATTGATTTATGAAGAGCATTGTGCTGATGCAGAAGTTGAGCCACTTGAAGTTGGCTGGGATTGGTTCACTGGTTAAAATCGAGACAATGTCTGTTAACTATGCACATGCATCAAGAAAAATGATTGTGGATTGCAAGGCCTAGTTACGATTGTTTGTGAATGTCTTAAAATGTCTTAAAATGTCTTAAAGATGTCTTAAACACAAACAAGGCGCTTTCCATCTCAAGACCTTTCAAAACGTGCATTGCAAAGGTGTGCATTAAAAGTATTCTGTAGGCAGTTGTTCCTCCTCGATTGAAAAAGTGTATTACGTGCAACCAGAATTGAACACTTAACCTGTCGCGTCAGAATCGAAGTCGCTGCCCTTGAGTAACGGGGGGAAGACAGGCGAAAAGTGAATTTGTTATCTATTTGCTCATTGTAAATTCGGAAGTTCCGAATGATGTTGATTTTTTTTATTCAAACTGCTATTCGTGGATCAAATGATTTAGCTAAAAAGAAATCCGTACTTAGGAAGCAATCTGCTTATTCAACGAAGTTCTTTTACCACTGCGTTTGATAATTGATAATTGTAAATAATATCAGATTTTATATTCAAAACCCTAACACATTACTGGACGGAGTCTTGCATATACTTTGTTTTGTGTTGGTATGTAATCGTGCACCATCAGACGTTGTGTATTTGATGAATGGATAATTTCATTTAACTTCATTTCTGAAATCTGTATTTTCAAAATCTGTGTTATACAAAATATGTATTTTCAGAAAATGTATTTCCAAAAAATGTATTTTCAAAATGACCGGCTATGTAATGCCCACTTAAAATGGTACAGTGTTAATGAACACTTTCGGAATACACACTCTCTGAATGTGCACTTACTTACGTTAGGCAATCCCCTAAATTCCACATTTCCACGAGACGATGACAGTGTCCGGCGATGACAGTGTCCGGCGATGACAGTGTCCGGCGATGACAGTGTCCGGCGATGACAGTGTCCGGCGATGACAGTGTCCGGCGATGACAGTGTCCGGCGATGACAGTGTCCGGCGACGACAGTGTCCGGCGATGACAGTGTCCGGCGACGACAGTGTCCGGCGATGACAGTGTCCGGCGATGACAGTGTCCGGCGATGACAGTGTTCGGCGATGACAGTGTCCGGCGATGACAGTGAGCTGAAGTGAAGTGGCGCTAGTGCGCGTTTGCTGAAATATTTTTAGCGCAAATGCTAAGATCCCGTCAAAGCTCATCATTTGCATTTTCGTACAGGTCGGTTTATCTCAAAAACCGAAGACTCAGCAGATCCGTAATCAACGACAATTATTCTGTGATCTTTCTGCTAGGCATTTTTTTTAAAAAAGAGTGGTAAAGTCTCTTGAAATGTGAACGCTGTTGGTCAATCAATCTACCGAATCAATACCTCTGTCTCAGCGATTTTGATGAAAGCTGTAAGTGACCCGAATAGTGTGTGACCTTGAAAATCGTATATACTAAATGCATTGACGTCCCCAAAATGTTTCCATCGAGCAAGATGTACCTAGATGACCCTTCATAGATATATAAGCACATTACTTAAAGTTCATCAGTTATAGGTTTCGAAATTCCATTTAGCTTTTCCTTATCCTGTGGGAAACTATTCTCAAATTAATCCTATTCAGGCAAAGTCGACTTGATATGTAATTCCAATAACGGTACAAATACAATAAAATCGAAAAATGTGATCACAACAAAATGGGATTAACAAATTGTGATAAACCAGCTGGACCTGAATCAAGCTTTTCAGATATTTCCAACGAGGGTTTCTGCTGAGAGCATGGAACAAGCACTGCCTCTCCTGGAATACCTGACACTGTCTGGCCCTCTAGTTCCAATTCAATTATGCAAACAACATCACCCTGCCGTTGAATGCAACAAGGAAACTGCCATCCCATTATTGCAATGATCCATCCACCCAAATGAATCCCAATAAAAATATTAGATCCCCAAAACAAATAATTTCATGCTGAACACGACGAAAAAACACTAGACAAGAAAGATCTTAGCTGGTATAGTCGCTGTCTTGGATAAATGCATACATATTTCATTGTGCAATATCCAATGTATTCTATGCATTATTAGCTTTCCAATCAATGTCATTGGAAAACACATATCTAGATAGCGAGATATATAAAATGTGCAAATTTCTCAGCAGCTTGAATAAATCCGATGTTTTCCTTATATGATAAAATGTTAAATTTACTTCGATTGACTCAGAGAACAGAAGCTATCCAGACGATGGATTACCTGTTCAAAAGTCACACATTATACAAGAAGACAATATATTTTCGCATATATGAATTGCTATTATAATTGGAAATAACATCAATGAACTGAATTCAGGAGGTTGCCAACAACTGCAAACAGTCAACGGCATGCAGTAAACAGTCAACCATATACAGTCAACGGCTAACAGTCAACTGCATTCTGCTAACAGCACACAGTATTTACTAGCAGATTATGGTATAAATTTTGATCTGAACAGTATAACAGCCACGATAACTAAATCCGTGATTTTTTTGTTCTGTGGGTAGACGATTGGTTCGAAAGTTTGACTCATATTCTGTTGATTATAACAACGCCTCAATAATGATATTACTAACTTTATCAAAGTAATCCTAACACAATTTACTTCGATGCAATCAATATGCATGAAGTTGACCAACATATCGTCCACAATAGCACCATGGATGCGTTGTGACACTAAATTTGTTGTCCACAGGATCACCCTGGATTCGTTTTGTGGCACAAAACTTGTCGTTCACACGAGTACTCTGCAAGCGCTATGACATGAAACTTATCGTCCATATACGCACCCTGAATGCATCATTGCATGGTATTCAAATTTAAAATTATTTTGCCACACATTAGGAACTGACAACAAGTCAAATTTATCTCCATTTATTTTGTTATTCCGAGTTTATTTTTTGTGTTCGAAAATTGTGCATGCGTTTAAAAATTGGCATGTGGTTGTTCGAGTGACGTTTCATCATGCGCGAAAGTGGTACGTTCAAGAAACGCCATTCAGAAATTACAAAACACACACGTTAGCCGATCCAGCTGGAACGAAAGCTCGTTTACGTACTTAAATGGAGTCGAATAAAGTTATATCACGTTACCAACCTCTGATATAATCAGACAATCATTGTAATTGATTTTGAGCGGATTATATGTTCATTTACCATATATAAGGTCCGTATCGTGAGAATGCTTCATCCGAAGTTCTGTCATTTGCCTACCCGGAAATTTGATGGGATTGTAGTGCACCACATTAAATGGGCAAATACTCAGATATTGGGAAACTTTTACGATAGAAAACACGAAAAATCTGTATTTGTCGTTCATTGCACCAGGACGTCATAAAAAACACGGTTTTAATCGGTATTAAGGAATGAAGTCAATTACTTTTCGTCGGTATCGACGTGGAAAAGTATGAGTAGGCAACGAATTATAACGAAGTTAGGATTTTATTCATACATATGCCGTTTAGGTATAATTCTTACATTAATGAATGATAACTGGGAGTATGTGAACTCCCTCTGAGTATTATTTTCTCACTGCATACTGGTTCTCATTACCCAGGGGGAAGTTTGTTTACATAATTCATGATCTCAGCATTCGAGTGCTGCCACTACTCTGATCTTGTCAGTGTAGAGATTTACTTTAGAGTGACGTTCACGTTTCCTTTGGCTCCATTTTCAGCATGATATCACTTTGTGGTATCGAAACGATGTACCGATAAAAAAAATTGTAATTAGATCAATACCTACTCAATTACAAAGTTGAGTAATTATGTACACTCAAAAATTAAACGTTCGACGATATACCACGCCTTGTCCGAAACGGCATTGGCTTACATCTGGATTCATTATTTGATTAATTTACTTTGTGGTTCAAAGGTGTTTTCTGATGAAAAAAAAAATATTAACACGTCAACACGCTCGTGATATCTTTAATGCCCAATGGTGCATTAACAAGCGAGTATTTCAATTACCTTGAATAACTAACAGGCTTAGACAAAACGAACTGGCTCGGGCTTAGGAAACAAGTTCCTAGATCCAATTCGATGACTGTGGGACGTTTACTTCTGGTCTCTCTATGTTCTCGCTGTCACAGATGACCGAGGAACTTCCGCTATGAAATCACGAGGCATTGTCCCGCTGGTCCCGCAATATGCAAAGGGAGACTAGCGTCTGCAGCAATCTCCATTTTCGACCGAGCGGTGAACCTATCAAGCCTCTGCAGAGAAACACATGAAACAAAGGAGCCCTGTCGCTTTGACAAGTCGTTGTTGTATAATGGCAAATTGTGTAACATTGGTAAAGTGTCACCCACTCGATATTGTTAATTGTATAATGTTTTGTTTATTTACTCTAACATTGTTCAACAGAGGTATGGGAGCCGTTTAAAGGCAGAGAAAACATTGATGACTTACCCACTTGCATAAGACGGTAAAGGAGCCGCCATTCATTATTTGTATATGTTTGTTAATTTTTTGACCCTGACCATTTCGTTAATTTCTATTACAAGTAATGCAAGGAAGCTGGCAGTGAACACCTCATAGTTTCTCAGCGGGTGACGACCTAAAAAGATCTCTCAGCTCGGTTGAACTCATCTGACGTTAATGCAAGTTTATTAATGAAGAGGATAAGCAGTATTGCGGGGGCACGTAAACATCAATGGCATCTGGTAAGCGTAGATGGTTTCAGCCAATGACGGCTTTCCGGCCACGTCTAATACCAAATGTTTCCATTACTAAAACAAACAAACCAAAAAAAATGAATTTCTTTACAAAGTAAACCAAACTTGGAGGTTTCAGTGTCTTGATATCGCCTACATTTCAACCAACACTATTTGGCACCCTATCATATTCTTACCCGATAAATTCATGATACGTCGTACGAGCGGCACCCGACGAATTATCTTTAGTATCGTGCATGGTTGCAGAGCCTCTAAAGCAAGCAATATTTCAAGCAAATAATCAGACGAAGAAGTCTGACTACTATTGGATTCCGTAAAACTGTTTTTTTCGGTATTCAATAACAGTTCATTCAAATTGTCGATTAGGCATCTTACAAAATATTTAAATGCACATGTTCCGAAGTATTTGTTCATGCATGAGATTGTTATCAGTATGTATACCAATACAAATGTCTTTGAACGAGAAATCAACAGAATTCAAATTATACTCAGCGTATACACGCATTTATTACATCATGTTAATCCTCAATTCTCTAACGACGATAATAATAATTGTTCGCTTTCATTCACCTTCCAACTTACTTGAAAAGTGAGCAACCTCAACCCACCCAGTTTTGATACTTCTTTTTCTGGGTTCAGTGCCTTGAATCGCGCTTTAAAAGTGGCTGATCCTGTTCAAAGTAGTAGTTGTAATATATGGACTTTATAATGGTTTATTTGATGAATATGTATCTTTTCAGAGCAGCAACCCCCAGTTCACTCAAACCGCTCGTCGCACTGATCATATTTGTCATCCACGATTACGTTAAGAATTGTAATTTTGGGCACCCGCAAAGAAGTTCGAAAATATAAGACGGGTACTTCCATTCATACTGGCTCAAAAAATGATAGCAACGAATGACGCAGCATTCCGTTTCATGGCAATTAAAATGCATCTGCGGATATTCTCTAGTCTAACGCCGGATATTCTCTAGTCTATAGTAGATACGGAGATGAAGCTTTAGTTCTCTACCTCCAGTATATATCAATCACATTAGTGGGACATGGTCTTAATGATTCCCATAATGGTGTTACGTCTAGTTGGGGAATTTTCCGTATTTCGTCGCTTTGATATTTTCTTTCCCGCCACATTATTATTTTTTTTTCACGTCGGTTTAATCAATATTTATTTTCATGCTTTTTTCTAGTTTGTAAAATAATATATTTCTCCTAATAAAAGTTTCCCAAATAGAACAGCTGTCAATGCACTCTCCTCGTAATGTTTCTGCAGTATACAGGTTCTTTTGAACAACGTGTGAACATGCAAAATAATTCCGCACCATCCAATAATTCCGTACTATCCTTTGAATATTGACGGTAGCTGTGAACATTTGAAATTATTATAGTCGCTGTTGTTTCATTGGTACGTATGCCGTTCATGAATGCGTATCATAAATTTCATTGATGTACTATGGACTACATGAAAGAAATAAGTTATGAGGTCAGCCAGACTAATATACAACATGACTGCTCTGTGACTCAAATAACAAAAACATGTGTTACAAAATAGAAACCCGAAACTTTGTATCTCCTCATTCTGCACGGTTCGTCTATCAGGAATTGATATAACAAAGTTCAGTTGTTCAGTTGTTCTATATTAGTTTGTGTCATTGCAAACGCAGTTCAATTTTATTGTATTTTCATGGATTGCTGGACCCATGTATGTTCAGCTTGAGCGGCAACCGTTTTACTTGGAAAGGCTTAAGACCGAACGAAACATCTTCCCTCTATTTCACATCGGAAAATAAAGGTGTGAGGTTCTTCATCAATTCACAGGAGGTTTTATCAGGCTATGTTTTTCAAGTGTAAAACACAATTTATTATACTGAGCAAGCTGTTGTTCACAAATCGACATACGCACAACCGCAATAAATATTAAAATACTAATCCTGGATTTTGGATATAAAAACGACTTTATATTTGAGCAGAAAACAATTAATCAAACGTCATGACAAATAGTTACCAAATACGACTTTTTTTGACATATTTATCCGGAAATTTCGTTTTGATAATAAAATCTATTCCCATTTCCGTGTAGTTTATGGTCATATGAGCGGTTCGATGTAAATTAATGAACCCAGAGATGGTAGCATTGAACTTATTTCACCATTTGAAACAAAAGAAAGATGCAGTCAACTCTCTCATAAAGTTATTATTTTCCGCTCAAATTCAGCAGAGAACAGGGAAGGAATTGCTCTAAATTTCTTAAAAAAGGCGTTCCTGCGAACACTTAATAATTAAAAAAAAAATATCATAGTAATACTACTGAAGTTGCAACAACCGAAAATTAATTGGAAGGGATATAAAACATTACCTTCTTCAAGAAATTTGTTATGATAATACACAATCTTCAATGATCCAAATGACACACAAATCAAGATGCCAAATGTCACAGGAAACCACGAAGATCGCTACAAAAATATGTTTTGAATGTACATAAGTGTTTGGATTATAAAGTACGGCAATACATCGTGTCGGTTCCTAATGTATGTGCCAGTCAATATGATCAGATGCTGTTGAAACATTATATCAATATTTTCTTTTCATTGCATGGCGTTCCGCTGCAACGTGCATCTCAGATCCTTTCAGAGGAATCTGCCGCGCGTACTTTTGCATTAATCAGATTTAAAACGTTTCTAATGGAGGTGTCATGCAAGGGTCCACTCACATTATCGAGTTCTAATGGAGGTGTCATCCAATGGTGCACTCATATTATCGAGGAAAGGTTGTCTAGAAGTCAACGCAAGTCCAATTGACTCTTGACGCGTACAATTTTGCTGACACTGCAATGATGAAGTACACTTTGCATCGTACATATTGTTTGTTATGAAATATATTTTTCAAATCACATTTGTGCTCACGCGAACATTCAAGCACTAAATGGGCGCATTTTCAAATCTTGAACATATATATCTTAGTCACATAGTTGGAGTGTTCAGGGTGCACAGGTTTGCAATTGAACAAAGGTCCATGACTATGATCACTAAAAATAAGAACAATACTCAATAAATGTCATCGACATTTGTATTGAAAGCTCCAATTCACCTTCGATGAGAACTGTGATGTATATGTCTCTGATCACTACAGAGCTAATCATACTCACCGATGGTATATTTTTTTTAATGGCAATTGAAATATAAGAATAATCAGATATAGGTAATTTTAATACCAATAAAATCTCAGTATTTTATCTTCTGGAGAAATGAACTATCCGTTATTCCGTTATCCAGAACAATTTTCATTATTAACCGTTGGATTAATCAGACCGTACAACTAGAGAGCGCGGAGACTTTTTCAGTCCCATTAGTTATCAATCTCTTAACGAAAGGCAACGATTTCACAGTGTGAATTTTTTAACAGAATTACAAATATGATTCCAAGAGGAAATGATAATGAACATTTTTTCAACGTTTTTTATTCAGAAGATAGTGCAAGTTGAATTCGTGTTAAAATTGGGTATCATCGGATAAAACATCATCTACACATTAAAATAAATAAACTTCGGGAACGGGAAATCATCACAGGGAGCGAAGTGTAGGGTTGGATGTGAGCACCCTGAAAAACTGCCCTCCCGCATCAAAGATCCATACTTCCTGCACTCACATGTATGCCTCTGTAGCCGCAGAGACAGCTGAAATTGCATAACCTATCAAATGGGTCCCCACATACTTGTTCATACAAGTACTGTCCCTGCAATATCTATTTCCATATTTGAAGTGGAAAATTGTGAAGCTATTAGGTCACTTGCCATCATCTCTAACCAAACCAAGTGGATCCAGCACCTATGTCTGTCTCGCTCTCTGCAAAGATCTTCCGACGATGTCGTTCAGCGCAGAGTGTCTGGGAAAGAGGCTCACTGTACCTACATGATAGTTCATGCAGTCCCATCTCTTCTATTCTCTGACGGCAGGACTAACATTATGATTCCTGAGGAAACTTCTGTGAAGTATGCTAAAAAAAATCTGTTTCCCCTGACTATATGATTCAATTTTACTGCCGATCTAATTTCGTAGTGCAGAGGAGGTTCGTTTCCCTGCCTAGTGATAGAGAAATTCTGCGAAGAATAGCAGTTTCGGTGCACAACTGATAACTAGTAAATAAACTGACATGAGTTGTCAGGTACTCTTGTCGTCCATTGGTGTGATCCCACGACGGATTTCTCATAATAGGGCAAGTAGCCTGGTGATGATGCAGATCATGTATTGTCTACATAGTGGATATACTCGATCAAAATAATACTCGAAAATAATTTCTCGTTGACGGATAAATAAACGAAATACTTGTCTGCTTGAAGTTCAACTTGTTTTGAACTATTGTCGCGTGATTATGTATGAACAATTAGCCCCCGTTTTCTCGTTCATAGCTATTTTGTCCCAAATTCCCCCAAATTTACAGGTACACCAAAGAGTATATCACAAAATATGATATTCGTAAAACGTCATCAAACTCTCGTTCCCAACATGACCAAGGAAACATATTGATTTTGAATCGATACGTTTTGGGGAGATTTGAGTGAAGCGGTTATGTTGAAACAGTATTAATAATAATGGTCCACACAGATTTGACATCCTCATCCGTTTTCGCGTCCGCAACATGAGGTCATGCTCCCAATCCGCATCAGCATCCGCATCTGTAGGATGCTGAATTAGGCGGATGTAATATGCCGAGTCTGGTGTCAAACTGTTTAAACGTCAAACAGAACGCAGGCCTCCGCAATTATTCATTTGAGCGATTATTTTCCGGGAACCTTGGGGCGTCAAAATTATTCCAACTTGGTAATCATGAGATCAAGGTATCGAGGTATTTTCTTGATCAATATCCAGGGAGAAGCTGAATTTATGAAGGTCACTTGAAAGATCATTTTCACTTGCAATTTAATGGTAACTGACAGCGGTTTCACAAGGAGAGAAACACAACTACATACACAGAAACACAGCCGGAGCATGGTTGACGGCAAGATAACCCATGGATATGTACAATCATCCCCATACTTACGCACATCTACATATAAATAGCATCGAAGCGAAGAGAACCGATAAATTCACGTACGACAATTCCATATTGGAAAAAAACACTATACAAATTCTGGATCAAAGCTTCCGAATGTTGTTCTGAATTTGTGATAGCACGGAAAATTTAATGAAAGTGAATGGTATATTCTATATATCTTGTTTAACAAATAATCTCAAACAGATAATAACGAACTTGGGTAATGACGATCGCCAGTTTTGGTAGATATAAGGCTTTGGATACTATTTCTAATGAAATTAACACCATAGGGCACTCGAACTTTGAAAAAAAACGATTGAGATATAATAATTACAAAAATGGAAACGAATGGGCAACATTCGAACAGCTTCGACTCAAAACAATTGTCGGAGAGCAAGAAGAAATTCAGCTATTAAGTTCTTGAAAGTGTGATACATGAAGAAGAATATTTAATATCAGTCGGAACTGTTGTAATATTGAAGATTCTGTTATTTTGCTTGGCAAAATTCTTTGAATGATACATGGAGCTAGGAAGTAATCCCAAGATAGGTCACGCCAATATCCAAACAGTTGCTTGTGAAAATGATTTTAGCAACGTTGCAATCATTTGGCTGAACCAGTAATGCCCTCGCACGGTGTTCAAAATCCCTTAAGCCTTGAGCCTTTTGAACGATGAGTCATGCCTCCTCGGGATTTCAGTCAATGAACACGCAAGAGCGTGTTTGTTCATTGGATGGAATCTCGAGGAGGCGTGACTCATCGTTCAAAATGCTCAAGCCTTTCGGAATTAAGAATATCGGACGCGGAGGGTATTAGTTGCACTCACATGCATCACCCGTAATTGAAAAAATATAAATGTAGACATAAAAAGGCGTTACGTGGGTGAACACAATTCTAAAACGCAAACAGGAAACATTGAAGGTGTTGTAATTTTACATTTGTTCAGGCAATCAATGTTATTTGAAATTCCCCTTCTCAATCCGAGAATTCTGATCTACATTCGTGCATTTGTTTTTTTTATTGTTCAATAATAGCTTAATGAATATCTGACTGCACGGATGTCAAAGTTGTGATTTTCCCGCTCGCGTCCTCATCCAAGAATCTCCAAAAGTTGGACTCAGATCACCACCTACAATAGTCTCAGACACGAGCTGAATAACGTTACACACAACGGAATCCCTCCTCAGCTCCTGGACGCCGCATCGTGCGAAGTGGAACGCAGACCGTCTGGGTTGGAGAAATACCAGTCAAGGAACAGCTGCAGCCAAAGGGACCACTAATCTGCTCCAATTAGAACAGATGACGCTTATAGATGTCTCAAAGCTATCCAGTTCTAGTGGCGTTCTAGTTCTAGGTTTCAGAATTGCAGTGCGAGGAAGGGAAAGCAGCAAGGAAGGGAAAACAATAATATGAATACAGCCAATTCATTTTATTCCAGTTATTCACAGCATTACTGGCAAGACATTGGGGGACACAAATATGATTTTGTGACTAAATTGTTGGTGCACTGAAAATTGATTTTCCATCAATATGCAGATTGTAATCCAACTCGGGAAAAATATGGAAGCTTTGAATATGAACAACATAATTTTTTTAAGAATTCGTATAACTCATTCCTGAATTTATGTATTACACTATAAAAAAGATCAGATATTTTTTCGACCGCACCAGGATAAATTTGAAAAGTAATTGACGTTATTAGTACAATTTTTCACTCTTAATCCGATAGTGCAAGAAATAAAATTCGAACAGTTACATAATTTCAAAGAGTTTCTTTTTCATTCACACGAAA
Organism: Gammarus roeselii; assembly: GCA_016164225.1. Classification (NCBI taxonomy): domain Eukaryota; kingdom Metazoa; phylum Arthropoda; class Malacostraca; order Amphipoda; family Gammaridae; genus Gammarus; species Gammarus roeselii. Next base: position 14,325 of record SDVV010004307.1, read on the forward strand.
ATTTGTCAGCGGAGACTAGGGCGTGGGCGAAATAAGTTATCATTGCGCGGCTAAGGGAGTTCTGTAATTAGTTGAAGAAGGTGAGGAAGGGCGAATTCTTACTGTTTCTGTTGGAGAGTGGTGATGTTCGGAACATATTGACTAGAAACAAAAGACACGGGGAAGGATATGTCCTGAAGTTTTGTTTCGTATAATATGAACCTTGGCAACTTTATATATTTCCGTCGTCATATGCGTTATAGAAATATCCAGATTTTCATGAAGTGTGAAACTACTAGTAAAAATAATGTTTTAATTTTCATATAGTTCTTTCTACTCATATTATTTTGCAATCAAAATGAAAATATAATTTTTCAAGTAATATAACCAGGATATCTGGATATAAACTTTAGGATTGCCAGCAAATGGAGAGCAAATGGCCTTATAAAACTGTAACAAGGGTTATTTAGGACCCTTGAGCCTGTCAAGATTTGAATTTTTTCTTGTCAATTTGAAAAATGATCATTCATGAAACTCAATCACGTGGTGTGTGGAAGTTGGCTGTTGTGATAGCGAATAATCGTCTGGCGCATTCTCATGAATGTTTTTGACTGAACCTTACAAACTGCCAACATCACAGCAGCTCTCGAACAACGACAATGGAAGAGATAACTGTTTTGTGCACGGATAAATGAAGAAGACGAATATATACGAACACCTTATTTTTCAACTATGAAAGTTACATCTGTTTGACCAGATTTATTAATTACCCAAGTTTTGAAAATGGAGCACAAACCGGTAGAGGTGTTAGAGAAGCCTTAGAAACTTCCGAAGATGACAGTTTGGTGCGGATCGATCTACTATTCATAATGTGTGAGGATCTTACTTTTTGAAAACTGAAGATACATTAATTCTGATGTTTGCTTCCAACAAGGTGGCGCAACGTCACACACATCTTCTTCTGCAATGACTTGGCTGAAAAACTGCTTCGGAAACAACATTTCACACAGATCAGACTTCCCGTGACAAGCTGGCTCCCTGACCTTTCTTCTATCGATTAATTTTGCTGAGGATAAGTCGAACATTGGATCTTCAGAGCAAATCCTGACACAATCAATGCCCTCATCAAGTTATTCGGGAAGTATATCTCTTCCATTGACAAGGTTGTTGCAGTAATCTCACATTTCCAAATAACGTGGTACCACTGTTTTTTAGCAGAAGGGTGACCGATTCATTTTTTTTTTAAACCGAATGATAATTTTTGACAATTCCTTTCTCATATTCATTTGATTTGATTGATTTGATTTGAGCCTCATTTCCATCGAAGCTTCAACGGTGTTGATTCACCTTTCCACGTCAACTAGCTTATTTTTATCATGGTGTTTACTTTCGACCTGTTTTTTGTGCAGTTGCTGTTGAAAGTTGAACGGTCAGAGAGACTGAAATTGTAGTTGTGGGAGGTGGTGCACGGAAGACTATTTTAGGCGGAAGAATCGTTGCGGGCATTACTGAGGAAAATATACATGATGTGGTAAAGGCAATGACAGCAGGTAATGCCCATGCTATTAACCGCGTTTCAACTGACTGAAGAGCAGTGGGGTTATAATAGTCGAATAGTTGGTGAGGCTACTATATCTGTTTTTTTTCCGGCGTAGTACCAAGTAAGTGGCGCAGTGCCCACATTATTCCGCTGTATCATGACAAATGAGATACAAATGATTGCGGCAAATCAGAAGGCATTTTTCTGTCACGTATGTGGGAAATTAATCCAGAACAGCAATGTAGAGGAGGTATGAATAAGTACCTATTTCAAACCACTGTTACTGCTATTTGCGAGGAGCCGTGACATTTTAGGAGTAGCAGAGGGTGTGCAGATTGGATTATTGCTGAAAGTGAGTCAGGGAAAACTACCTTGTGACAAAAAATAATGTATTCTAGTTGGTCATAGACCTGGAAAGAGCTAGGCGCAGGCCGGGAGCTAGGCGTTATGTAAAGTGTTGCGTATGTGTGGTTAGAGCAAAAATTTGCGGAGTGCGAGGCAAAGTTTCCATGAATGTTTGCAGCGCATGTGTCTGAGTAGAGAGTGCGGTGAGAGTTTGGTTCCCAGTGTAAGCGGCGTAGGTGCAAGTTGCGTCATGTCTCGCCGCCTGTTCAGTTTTAGCATGGGTGAAGGGGTCAGGAAGGCGAACGCGAGTGTATTTGATCGACATTTGCAGTTCATAGGAGCAATAGGGCGGAGTTGACACCTAAATCGTAGCTGCTTTCGAATGATATCCCACCAGTGGAAGATGTGGAGTAGGAGTTGTAGGGCTAATATTGATGTTTGGCAGAGTAAGCGAGAGGAGGGAGGTGAGAATTGATGGGGAACAAATGAACAAGACGCATGATGAATGACAAAGCGAACGAAATCAGGGTTCACTTAAATGGAGAGTTGTGAGAGAAAGTTCGGATGTTCATGTGAAGATAACTGGACTTGTGGAATCTAAGGTTAAAGTAAGAACGAAAAGAAGGGTGTAAGTGTAACGAGCTGTAGGACATTGGGTGTGGAAACAAAAATGGGTTGTATGAATGGGAAGTTTTCCTAACTGTGCTCCACTTAGTTTTGACGGAGGATGTAAGCCCGGAGCGGAAGAGAAAACGCGGTTGAGTGTTTTCGAGAGAGCCAGAGCGGTAGAGAAAAGGCGGTTGAGTGTTTTCAAAAGGGCCTGAGCGGAAGAGAAAAGGCGGTTGAGTGTTTCCGAGAGGAAATGATTGAGAGGCCTGACCGGAGTGACGCTGAGGGATAGAATCAATAATAATGTCGAACGAATTAAAACGGGGATGGTTAAGAGGCTTGACGACCTTTCTGGTTCTCGTGTTCTGAGGTGGTTAGGATACATTATGAGGATGGATGATGTTAGATTGGTGAAAAGAGTGATGAATGTGATTGTGAGTGGGCGTATGATTAGAAGAGTGAGCAAAGGATAGGCGTGAGTTTCAAAATATTGAAAATGGATTTGTTCAAACGCTTTCCCGCTCTTGACGACTCGTTGCGACGCCAGGAGCGGGCAAGCCATTGGCGTCTCGACCTAGGTGCTGGAGTGCTCGGCAGTTGGGATACTGCAGGAGTAAAGCACCATATGCTGTCGGGGCCCTCTTGCTGACTTATATTTTAAACCTCACTGCATACCTGAAGTGTGTGTTACGGGGTCTTGGCCGGAACCATTGGCTTTCAGGAGCCACGCTACGTTTTAGTGTTTGAGCTGCCGTCAAACACCTCCTTATGGGGAAGATTTGACCTTGCGTCTGTATTTGACAAGTACTAACCTCCGAAAATATTTTGCCCAAGCGTAATAATATATAAACTACGTTCAAAATGTATTTAAATGCCTTTGTGCACATAAAAATATTATCCGCAATCACATATTTGAATTATCAGTGCATAATCATTGGTTGTTGACAAGTTACAATAACAATTGAATAATTTGTCAGCGACATTGACAAGTGCAAACTGCTGTGAACTTTATGATATTATTTGTTGCAATGAGGATATGTTGAGTACACATTTTCTTCTTGTAGCCGGTGCAAAATACTTAACATAACCGTTATGATAATAATATTTTTTGGAAGTTGAAATGAATCCTGTCGTATTAACGGGAGTATTGCAAAAGAGAGTTTCCCCAATTCATTTAATGATATTATGATGGCAGGATCTAGCATTAAGCAATTGCCTTCTATTGACAACCTGACCGATCTACAACTGACATTTTTTTATAAAGCTTTTCTGGATATCCAAATCTCAAATAATTAGGACAAGCTAACACGGGAATTGGTGATCCATTGTTTGGCTATTTCTTATACCTCACTGAAATGAATCCTGTTGACGAGAGCACCTGATACAAAACGTATCATGTCAACATAACATATTCGGCATTCGGTGAGATTTTATTGCCGATCCAGATGATCAATAGTTCCTACTGATGTTCAAACTGAAGCATACTTTGGGACTCACATCAAGTTACCTTCTAAATGAAACTTCTCTCGAGAGCATCCCCCGCTCATTATTTATAGGGTATCGTCAATACGTTATTAAATATTATTTTCCACAATGTAATAATACTATTGTACCACGTCTCCATAATTTTTTATAATATGTCGGTCCATTTGACTGTCTGTCTGTCGGTCTGTCCCGCATTGTTTAGCTCATATTGATTCCACTATTGATCACAGGCGAACCAAGTTTTGATAGCATGTTCTCATCGTTTATCAATGTATTCTGTATAAAAAATTGGCAGAAAGTATCATGACCATCGTGAACTCAAATTTTGCATTTGCGAGGGAATAACTGCTCTAAGCTGACTTTCAAATGCAACAATAGTGTTTTGAAATAACAAATGTTACCTGAAAATATTCGTCATGATCAAAAAAATACAATTGAGTGACATCGATAGTAGTAGTAAGTGGTGCAAGAACGGCATTCTAGAGTCACTTTTGGAGGGCGGGGAGGGGGGGGTAGGACGCGACTCAACCGGGCCGTACGGGGGTTAGCGCAGAAACGGGATGGGTGGAAGCAGAGGGTACCGGAACTGGTTTACCGCGGCCAGCCGGAATGATGGAAACGGGTTATATATTTACATAAGGTTATTAGCATTTCAATGCTTGTGGTGATATTACAACATCGTTGCTTTCATAATGCAGGTTCACTGCTATGTCCTCTGAATGTTTTAGGGGTATTGATAAACATACATTTATATGTTTTTTATTGATAATTTACATGTATTATTTTATATTAAAAAACCTCACTTTCCGGGCCCTTCATGATGAATTTTCAGCACCGTCTTTTATAGGATTAGTGTGGTAGACATGTGTTATAACTCAATTTGCAGCCTATGTGAGCGAACGGTCCTGTTTGTACCAGCCTGAAGGTAGGATTGCAGGCAAGGTTCTGTGTTTCTCCATCTATTTATAACATATGTATATATTATCTATAGGATTAGTACGGATTATTAGTATGATTATTGGCGAGTTTAGGTATGTATTGTGGGATGAAGCAGCCCCTACGGTCGAGAATCTATCTACCCCATATTGCATTATCCAGTTTTGAAACATTTATATCAGTGATCCATTGATGCGTTTTTTCTAATAGCGAAAATACCTGAACGATATGGATTTAGTGTATGTTAAAATATTATGTTATATATACTTAGTAATGATCGATTGATTTATGTTGAATTTGCGCAGTTTTTTGGAATTTCGATCAGTTAACTCATACAGTTTTAGGCGTTTTAGGATATTTTTAGGCTTGTAGCAAGCTATTTCAGGCATAATTGTTTGGTTGTTGCATCATTGTGGTAGTTTTATATGTAGATATGACACATCTGTTACGATTTAACCGTAGTTACTTTAGTTACAGAGATGTTAATTTATCCCTGTTGTGGAATGATGTTGAGGCTAATTTCATTAGATTTTATATGTACTATACAGTATTTACTTTAGGTTTCAGTTACGTCGCCTGCATGTCTTGGTATCTTATTCACTTTTCTTATTTGTTTGGTTAAATGATAATTCATGCTCATTCATCACGTTTTCAATGTACAGTATGTTTTGTGTATGGTAGAGAATTAATCTTCTTGCTTTGTTTTATCTCGTGAGTTTTAATAAAGGTCTTTCAGTTTTGTAGGGTCTCTGTTAAATTTCCATCTTCAATGCAATCTGTTGGTTATTTATACAATATCAGAGTATATTACGTTTGTGTCTACAATATAGAACATTATTTCAGGTCTAATTTAGTTATATTTTGTTCATTTATAGTGATTTATATATCTTCTTTCATCCTGATACAATATTTGACGTAGTTATTATAGATATAGAACAGACGATTCGTTACAAATTTGGTCTTGCTGTTAGGGTATTGTATATTTATTGTACGACCATTCTTCAATATTTAGGAGGAGTTAGAGAGACTCCTAATCAAAAAGCTCATTCTGTTTATGCTTGTTTGTGTAAATGGACCGATTTACTAGGACGGATTCCCATTGTACTACAATT
>SDVV010004308.1:0-20330 GCA_016164225.1 Gammarus roeselii
GGGCAGGATGGGCAGGATGGGCAGGATGGGCAGGATGGGCAGGATGGGCAGGATGGGCAGGATGGGCAGAATGGGCAGGATGGGCAGGATGGGCAGGATGGGCAGGATGGGCAGGATGGGCAGGATGGGCAGGATGGGCAGGATGGGCAGGATGGGCAGGATTGGTAGGATGGGTAGGATGGACAGGATTGGCAGGATGGGCAGGATTGACATTAAATACTCAGATGTTCTCATCATTTTTTAGCTCATTTAAATTTGTACTCGAATCTCCAACCCGCGATTTGAAACTTTTCTCCCCTTTTCCCAGTCCACATTAATTAACGTACGTATGTTTTCATAAATTTCGAAACTGCTTTAAAGTGTGTCATCTACATAACAGTTTCCGTAGTAATAGTATAGAACGACTGATGTAGTTAACGGACTTCTTTGAAGTGCTCAGTACCCTACCGGGAAGCAGCCAGTGACTACACGTTGGAGCTCCGGTAAAAAAAAAGCTACTACTACTTCTTAGTAGTGCTCAATGTCCCTCAAGTAGACGTGGTAAATGTGTCGCTATGCAAACCTTACAGTGTTTCCCAGCAACGTCAATGTTGATTTATAATTTTCGGGGGTCACGATTTAGCCTGCAGAAACTCGCGATTTGTGACTCGGTCATAGAGAAGCGGCGACCCGCTGCAACGACCGGCCATGTGCGCTGATTACTAATCCATTCGGCCGGCCTATTTACTGTATAAAAACCGGCCTCCTCCAGCACCTGAGCTCACTTCGGTTCAGCTGCGTGGCTAGGAAGCGTGTCAAAAAACACCGTCCTTGAGGAGAACAGATAACAGAACTTTTTGCACTCCTACCAAGGACGATCGCTGCTGCTGAAGATTCCAAACTCGTTTCATTTGAGGTTAGTTTCGTTGCTGGTTACAATTTTGTATGCATCTATGGTGAATGCGAAAATATTCATCTTGATCACCAGAGGTTTTTAGGCAGAGGAGATGAGTGTACAGGCATTGAACGTGAGTAATTCCGTGGATAATAAAATATCATTTATCTAGAAACTCCTCGTTGCGTTGCATTGATAGCAACAGTGGCGGTCAAAGCTCAAACAATCTGGATTATTTATCACAACCAAGAAATAGATAACATCGACGTTTCAAATTCCAGTTGAGGCTCTGGTGGAAATGAGGCTCAAATGAAATCAAATCGAAATCCAGTTACATTATAATCAGGCTGTTATATTTTTCGAAAGGAATAAAAACAGGGCGGTTTGAGCGCGTATCAGAACTATAACTGCATTTATTCTTACATTGAAATATTTTATTTACCAATCATTTTATTGCTTGAGTGGCAAATATGTCACGTCGTTTGTCCTAACTTATATATTATTCCACTCGCTATGCTACCGAACAAAGATGTAAAGCCGGCATGGTGTAGTAGCTGCTCCTAGCAGCCTGCCTTGTATCAGTAATGAAGCCACCCCACAGAGGCGGGATTTTCCACTGCCCGCTCTTATAGCCAACCTGCATTTATCGGCGTATTTTCTCCGGAAACTCGATGCACTCAACTGCACAACATGCTTTGGTAGGAATACCATTCAATAGCCAATTCAATACGTTGATGAGTTAGGACATGTTTCCGATGTAGTTAACACACCTATCAACAGGGTCGAGATCTCGGTATAAATACGTTGACGAGTTAGGACATGTGGCTGGTGTAGTTAACACACGTATCACCAGTGTCAAGATCTCGTTATAAATACTTTGATGAGTTAGGACAGGGACGATATTACCCTAACCAAATTAGGCGCAGATCATCGTTGGCCCATGATGTTTCCAAACTTACCTGACCATTACTCAACGATAAACCGACAGTACCCTACCCAATGACTGGACGATAAACCAATAACCCCATGATGACCCGATGACAATACGACGATAATCTGATGATAGCTCGACGATAACCGATCTTTGTCTCTCACAGACTGGCGACGCAATTGAACAGCAACAATCCAGCAATCCTAAACCAAAGCCAAAGCGCTCATTGTTTCTCAATGTGTTTTGATGACTATACCGAACATCACCGCGGGCTCAAAATCAAAGTTCCAAACAACCAGTTAAACTACGTGATTTACTGAAAGAGATTGTAACTGTTGCATTTAAAGTAACAGTTGGACCATGAAGATTAATATCGAACATCCGTGAAAACTACTCATGTTTTTTTGTCAAGCAAACATTGATGAAGCAATTTTACTGGGAATCTTGATTAGGGTTCAGTGGGCTCAGCATTTCCGTTTTAGCTCGTGATCTACAATACTATCGGCAGTTCACTGTTATTGTAGATAACAGGGAGGTCATTCGAAATATCTACCTTCTATTTCTGAAAAAACGTTATAATTATTTTGAATGCCTGCTGTTCAACCTGTTCTTTACGTTCATGTTTGCCTACTTAAGAATTTGACCTTCGAAAGATATTAACACCAAACTTCCTGGTAGATTTTAATTTCAAATGTCTGGTTGTGGTTGTCATTCTGGAATAATTCATCACGTGATCAAACATCATTAGGAGAGAGAACAAGTGCCTTCTGATCAGCGCATGGTAATGCTTCATGATTTCCTACAATCATGATCATCGGTATCATATTACACGAGGTAGAAAAATATTAATCGCAGTTTATACCTGATGAAACTAACACCACATTCCTGTACATAATTTGGCGGAAATTGCACCAAAAATTTTGCTTACATACAATAAAAGGCAGATATTTTATACAGAAATTAAATTCACGTATCGGTGGTATCTTGTCTGCCATATTGAACTCCTTGATATTTCCGCTCCATTTTACAAACCTGTTAGGGTTTTCTCAAAATCTTGTAGGTTTTCTCAAATCTTGTTCTTGTTAATCCATGGCCGTTAGGCCCAACCTGGATATAGTCGTGGCTTGCATCCATGGCCATTACGCCCAACCTGGATATAGTCGTGGCTTGCATCCATGGCCATTAGGCCCAACCTGGATATAGTCGTGGCTTGCATCCATGGCCATTAGGCCCAACCTGGATATAGTCGTGGCTTGCATCCATGGCCATTAGGCCCAACTTGGATATAGTCGTGGCTTGCATCCATGGCCATTAGACCCAACTGGACATAGTCATTACTCGCACACGACTTCTGTCGCCCCGTTTTCACGTTTCCGTGAATGGATATTTTTATAATAATAATAATAAGAATAACCTTTACTGAAGCACTTGTTGGTACAATAATGATTACAGAGAAACAAGTTTGACAGAGCATTCCTACCAATACATTCAAATTACGAACCAAAGGAACATACATGGATACATGACAAAGGAGGAATTAAATACGCGACATAAATTCATGGGTTGGGTTGGTGCGTGGATGAATTTATGCACCTGGATACAGTTTATGTCCCTCTCCTACATGAATATGTAAGTAACAAAGCTTAATGTTAGAGAGCTAAAGTACTTAACCACCTGTCAGCCAGCCTATCAGGGACTTCTCCCAGCCTGACATCCACGTACGTACAATGGGCTCACAACATTTAAGGGTAGATCGATGTCAAACATTATTTCTATTCATATCGGTATCTTCCTGCACCACCAGGATTCTGTACCACTTCTCTAGTATTGGAGATAATTCGTATCCCTTACTATTACATAAGTCCTAGAGGAAGGGATTATTAAATTTTATAATAAGCTCCTGGAGGCTATAGGCACTTTTTCTGTCTCGTACCTTCAGACAATCAGCATCATATGCAGCGAATACAAAGCTAGCGCTTGTTCTTCTAGGTACACCAACCAACCTCCAAAAAATATCATTGTATGCTACTCTCAATTTACTGACAGGGACTCTCGTAAATTCACTCCACAGTGAGTTACAGTAGATAGGGTAGCAGTAAGGTTTAAGGAGCTGCACTTAAACATTTGTCGTGCAGAAGTTGAATTTCCCTATAAGCTGATTGCCGACCGCGTTTAACTTGGCCCTGATCAGCTTTTACCGTTCATTCATTTCTGAAAAGCTTTACTTTGAATTGATGAGAATTTTGAAATAATCCATTCGGGATTTTATAACCACTGTCTGAGACTCAACGCGATTGTGATCCGACGTTCAATTTACAATCATAACAATTATATTACGTTAACGTCATTTTTGCCTTGTGCTGATACGGTTGCGGAGTCCTTTAAGGCGGTCCTGCTACCGAACGTGATGAGCAATCCTGCTTAACGTTTAAGTTGATCGCACTCAGTCCCGGGCGCCAGTCTAGATATGCGACTTCAGAGTATCATGTCAAAAATTCTCCCGCATACATTGGGTAGAGTAATGGAAAGATACATCTAGGTATTGTATTCTATCCTACATTGATCCTGCTGAATAATGTTTTAGAATCTGGTTCATCTTTTATACTAGTTGCGCGAAACAAATGCACACCACTGAAACTCGGAGTCATTTGACGCTGAATCCATTGACTACTGCAATTCTTCCTGCCTCGTTTTGAATGGTGGTCGTGCCGGAGACGTTTGCTTCCCATTTGCTTATTTCAGTAGTTGTTTGCTCATGTTGTTATTCCTGTAGAGCTAGGAAGGATCGTGAAAACTCCAGCGTAAACAACGGTCCGCCTCTTGTTCCCATCCCATTGCTCAACGACTACGTGGTTTAAGCCTCTTATTCCATGAGGTGGGTGTGGGAGCAGTTTCTCAGATCATTCAATGTCTACAGTTTCCCAGATTTTTCTCTAGTCTCAAAAATTTGCCTCACCCCATCGCAATCGGTAGTCGAGATCGGTTCCTCCACTTCTTCCTTTTGGACCGATTCATGCAATCCAGACCCTGGTCCTGTAGGCTTCCGCTCACCAGTCCTTAGCTCGTTCTTATCAGTATTCCCACAGGCTTCAGCCGACCAAGCTCTGCATATTGCGTTAGTTATTCCAATTATGTTTTCCGTCCCCATGATGCCTCGTCATAGGATGTACCAATCCACAAGTGTCTTTTCTCAGTGTTTTCTTGGAGATCGGTTACTTCCCTACTTCTCTCCACGAACATCCGTTCACTGAATTTCTCCGGACGGATGTGTCGGATGCGGTCGGACGGATGTGTCGGATGCAGGCGGACGGGTGTGTCGGATGCAGGCGGATGGATGTGTCGGATGCCGGCGAACGGATGTGTCGGATGTGAGCGGACGGATGTGTCGCATGCGGGCGAACGGATGTGTCGGATGAGGGCGGACGGATGTGTCGGATGCGGTCGGACGGATGTTTCGGATGCGGGCGGACGAATGTGTCGGATGTGGGCGGACGGATGTGTCGTATTCGGTCGGACGGATGTGTTGGATGCGGGCGGATGGATGTGTCGGATGCGGGTGGTCGGATGTGTCGGATGCGGTCGGACGGATGTGTCGGATGCGTGCGGACGGATGTGTCGGATGCGGGCGGACGGATGTGTCGGATGCGGGCGGACGGATGTGTCGGATGCGGGCGGACGGAAGTGTCGGATGCGGGCGGGCTGTGGCGCGCGTTATAATTAAGGCTATACTTGGTTCGAAGATCGGACCTTAACAATCAAGTGGTTAAAAATTAACCCAAAGGGTTAACCAAAGTGACCGATTGCACAGTAAGCTATTGCACTTTGTACAGTTTTGTGGCTTAAAAGATAAAGTCTAGGAGCGGCTCCTCGCATTCTGGATTTCCTCTCGATGCCACTCAACATATCCTTTGGTTTCATTGAGGGACAATTGGATCTCTCGGTCCCTCGTGTAGAGCGTTCTTTCAAACTAGAAGCATAGTGGGGTCTTTACCAACGGTTGAAAGTTGACTAAAGGCCAGGGATCAGGTTTTCTGCTCTCATGAACAGTGACATTTGACGAGGATCAACAAGTCAGGTCACATAATGCGATTGTTCAAGTATCATATTGATTATGCAGTTTACGTTCTCGAGGTTAACCGGCCATGGTAGTCCCGTTTTCACCTCTTCTCATAGCATCTTCTCTAATCCTGTATCCTCTTGCGGCAGGACTTGTATCTAGAACGTCCACGATTCTTGAGGCATGACAACCAAAGCTCTACAGGAATATGCCAGCTTTACTAACTAGAAGAGTATATGAGATAAAAGAACGTTGCCATGCCACACGAATCATACACTTTCAAGAGACTCCTGCCGCAAGAGAACGCAGGATAGAGAAGATGCTGAGAGATGAGGTGCAAGAGAAGCCCAATAATAGCAAATATGCCTCGAGAGAGATCCAGGCTGGTTTCTCCATAAACCAGAAAGTTATGTTGAGTGGCGTCGAAAAAAGATCCAGAACATGCGGAACCACCTTGCTGAACAAAATGCCCTGGCTTACTACGGAGCAGCATGCAAGCATCGAGCAAATACACTTGGGGATTGCTGCCTTCGGTGGGGAGGCATCAAACAGCCAGCTCGCATAGTCTGAATTATTACCTCATTAAGCAGGACTTACAGAAGACAGAAGGAATTATGAGTGGTGGCCTACTTTGAGAAGGCTTGTAAGACCAGTGTGTGTATTGTAAGATCCGGTCCGAAAAAAAAAACTTGAGAAGCCAATTCCGACTACCGATTGCAGTGGGGGAAAGTGAATTCATGAGACTAAGGAGAAATCTGAAGATCTGCAGACAATGAACGATCTGAGAAACTGACCTCGCACTCACCTCTTGGAATAGAAGGCCTAAACCAAGCAATGCTCGAGCACAAAGAAGGTGTTGGGGAATTTCCATAACTCCCCTAAACACTAACGAAGCGAGATATAGCTAGAAACATGACACAGGCACGATACAACTCAATGTAGGTGAATGCAAGCTAAGCGGAATCAGTGTTTGTTCGACTCATGTCGCGTAGGTAAGCGTGCTAACGTCAATCCTGCCCTCTGTTTCTAGAGCAAATGATAAACTACCAGTAGATATAACAGAGCGAACCCAAAGAGACCGATTCACGTACCCGGTCCAAAGAAACCGGTACAAGAATAAATTTGTCGAGTATTTTTTCTAAATTTACTCTGCAAATGTTGTACAATGATATTGTACAATTAAATAAATTACGGTATTTTTCCTATAGTACACTAAACTTCTTGGCTTCCGAATGAAAAGCGTCGATGTAACCAAGAGCGCGGTGTGGAAACAAGGGAGAATCTGTTTTCAACGCTGGAATTGTCCTGCGCCTCCAAAGCACTACAAGAATATACAACATAAGCAAACTTCTACTAAAATAAACAAATTAGGAGCGTGCGCGTTCCTTACGTACAGCCGCCATTAAAAGCAAGGCTGAAAGAGTTCCAGCCGTCTGTGTATTGAGCGTCAGATAACACCAGGCCTTAGTAATTGAACGGAGCAATTGAAGGTGCAATAGCAATTGAATGTTGGCATGCATGCAAATGTTACAGCCGAACGACCGACAGACGAACCAAGAGATGGATACGTCCAACGACAATGTTCAGTTTCGGCCTAAAGGCAGAGGCTTAAGAATATTTTTTTCTGTTGGTTATGAGTAAACACCAACAGGTATGTAAAATGATCGAAAAATATCAAGGAGTAAATATTTCGGCTATCAACTTTGATCTATTGAATTTTTTGACTAAATATTCATAGTTTGTTTTATGTGGGCAGACAGTCCATCACAAGCACGCGACAATGCCTGTTATTCTGCAACATTCGAATAGGAAAGCGGTGACATTGGCATCAAATACGAATTGTGGTGATATTTACATGTTGTCATTTTCAAATTGGAGATCACGTAGAAAACCATCCGTTGATGAGTGGTATTGATGATGAGCCCTCCTTTCAAGGCTATCCGAACTATTCAATACTCCAGGTTCATCGTCAGGAAACTGTTTTTCGGCAAAATGTAATTGAAGATTTGCCCGTTTTTTATCTGTATCGTTCATTTTCTGAACAGAATGGGAATGTTGTATAAATTGCTTACATTCTCCGATCTTGGTAAAATCCACATCAAGAAGGGAAGGTAACCATAAGCCTCATTTTCGTCAAAACAACATTAGTGGTCTTTATTGAAAAACAAAATCGCACGGCCTGTTGGTGCTTATTAGATGCATAACATTATGATCATATCGTTAAAAACATGACCAAATATTAAAATAAATCACACGGCCGTTGGTGCTTATTAGATGTAAAACATTATGATCATATCGTTATAAACATGACCAAATATGAAACTAAATCACACGGCCGTTGGTGCTTATTAGATGTAAAACATTATGATCATATCGTTATAAACATGAACAAATTTACTTTTTCGGATTTGATCTTTGAAACTGACATGACGTCATTTATTTCAACCTCCATCTCATTAATCAATGGGAATAACTTTATTCAATGAGCAAATGCATCGCAGCAAGACTGATAACGAAAGCTGGCATTTAGCGACTGAAGCGTAATGCCCAAATGAGCGCGGGGCTTCAGGAGGGAAAAGAAACTGACGAAGGAAAGGAGGGCTATCAAAGGGAGGAAGGAATGAGGTATGATCCGGGAGAGGAGGCTCATAATGCTAGTTTGGCGAACGCTCACATTGAAGATAATAGGATTATGATTGTTAGGAGCGTAGATGATCAGTTGTAGTACTGACCCCGCATAAACTTGCCAGGCTAGAAAAAATCTCGATCACTGGTCACTAAAACTGTCAAGGTCTATGTGATCATTTGTAGACCTAATTCATGATCCGTGTAGACTTTCTAACGACGAAAAAATCTACATGGAACCTTTTCTTGGCTTGTTTGCTTTGTGAACTTAGAGAATTGAAAGATGTGGCAGGTGAGAGCTCCTATTGATTGAACAAGATACGCTTGCTTGGATAGGCAAGATAGAAAGTAACGACGGTTTCAAGGGGATTGAAATTCTAAACCAGACCCATGAAGGATCTCTGGGTACGTTGGAGGCAGGAATTATGTGTGTGATACACGAGTCACATATGACATTAACATTAGAACGACTCTGAGGTATCTTCCTTGCTAGTGCTGGGATGCTCGGCTCTATCGGGTGCATGATTTATTTGCACACCTCAAAGTTATTATTCAAAGTGGTGACTTGGAATTGTTTGTAAAAATAAGTCTCAATTTTTTTTCTCATATATGCTCAATTTTTGTGAATCACAGTGAGTGATGAACGTCAAAAATTTGTGTCACGAGTGTACTCAGTTGTTCGCAGCTAACACGACCCCATCAAGCAGTTTATCTTATGCGTTCAGTGTCCTCCACGAAGTTTAGCAGCTCTCTGATTGACTTACCGAGCCTTTCTGTGCTCAGTCAGCCCATTAGGACTCAGTTGAGTTATCTGGCGTACGGCTAAAAGCGTTTGAAATATTGTAACGTCAATGATAGTGAGACAGGCTCAGTTAATGATTTGCAGGAACAACGTTTGAAATCTTACAGCGGTTGATATTTTTGGAGAGACCTAAATATGAACACAGACGATCTTCATTATGACAAGAAACAGAATTCGAAAATTAAATGATGACTCTTTTCAGGCAGGTCGCCCATCAGAGCAGGTTAGCCCATCAGGGATAGTATTTTGTCTATCACCAGCTGATTTTACTGGTGTCTGGCAACCCCCTATGTTCATTGAAGGGTTAGGGACTCAATTGCAGCACCATATCTTTGATACCATTGAACGATAGCAAAGAGGTTGTGAGCTTATCGAATTTATCGCAACGGTTGTTTCGTTCACATTGCCTCCTCATGACAGCTAATGCCGTTCAAAATTGCATGGGAACGTCCGCATTCTTTGTCAAGCGCGTCTTCAAATGCTCGAAGGCGGCAGGGGTTAGGCGGTCGGAGAGGCCGACTCGCCCAGTCTTCTCACCTTACAAGTCTACAGTATACTTGCTAAAGCTTGAACACACAGCATGCAGAACCAGGGGCTGGCCAATTGGGCACGCTGCGATGTCCACTAAATATATGCACTGTGCAACATAACCATTACATGGGCAAGCGGTTCGTGCAGGAGTGGCGTTACAGTAGAATACTTCAATCGAACAGGGAACAAGGATATTGAACAAACAAAGAAGTACACTTATATCATGACTCTTGTCTACCTAATGTATTCACTGTAATGTTCATACCTCCGTCTCAGACCTCGTGACGTCATCTTCTAGGATCACATACTCCCACAATTACATGACGTCATTACAGTGACGTCATCTTCTTGGAGCATATACTCCCACAATATGGTCACGGGGATGGATTAGATTAAGTTAAGGGACTCATCTCCGCCAGAGCTCGGGCGCTAGCCTTGGTAGGCGGCCCCGTATAGAGTGCGAGGTATGGAAAGAGAGGGTCGTCCCATTGCTGTGCAATTGCGTATGCACTATCTCAAGCCATCCAGTCACTTCGCTGTCATTTAGTATCAGTGGTGTCCGATCGCAATGGTCAATAAGATATTCAACTTCCTTTCTGCTACTAACAAGCGCCCTTTAGAAAATCACAAATAGACCAACGTTCTTTAAAGATGTATAGCAGTCATTGTACATATATGACAGTAAAGATACGAGAGGTTCCAATCATGAGAGTCAAGGTAGATTTCATGCCAGAGAAGCACGACCTCTTGCCCCAAACGAGAATTCAGTTCAAGTAAGTTGCCAATGCAGAGAAGCACGACCTCATGACTCATGTGTGAGGAGAAAGAGGTCAGAGCATATAAGCACCACTTCATGCCACGTGCTTGACGCCAATCATCATGATGGTCATTCTCGATTCGATTCAACCACTTCCCGTAGGAGATGCACTGCAATAGCGAGATTGCATGACAATCACGATCGAATGCTGCGGTCATGATACGGTTTTTGTCAACACGGTTGACACTGTTTTTGTTGCTTCGCTGACGGTAGAAATGCACACTTTTATTAAATGACCAATAATAGATAAATCTCCTCACCCCCACTGGGTCGTCTTCCGTCCTTGTCTGCTATTTTTAAGTGCAAGTACATATCATTTATTTGCATAAAGACTTCTATATAATTTTTCCTCAACCTATTACCTCCTGTATAGTGTACATAAATTACCTGTAAAATTTATCGGAGCCCATGGAAATTGAATTTGACAGATCACTATATTATGTTAATAATACGACCCAAAACCAAGTTATCCTAACTGATTATGTAACCAGCTCCAACATGTCAGTCAATTACCAATCATGCCATTAAATTCTAAAGCCAAAGTTCAATAGGTGCTTGTCTACAATCAAGAGACATTTGTGAATGTTGAAATAGATTACGACTTGAAATAATGACTCGATATAATTACTTATCATAGTTTCTGATAGAATGTTTCATTTTCTACGCAGAGCCAATAGAGAAAATACTACGATTAGATAGTTAACTACGGTAAAAAATGTGGATGTATGTTGTTCAGTATCCCAGATCGAATAATCTGTACTAGCAACACTACTACATTCATCCTAAGCCGTATCAATGCAGAAGATGCAGCAAATTCATAGATTTATTGCGCTGTAGTAATTTTACAGTCATTTATATGAATGTATTAGAGGTGTCTTCGATTTGATACTCTGATATAATATTTCAATTGGATTTGAGTGAATTTGTTAACTCAATCATGTGGCCCAATTTGAGATTTCAACAGAATTTAATTAAAATTAACTCTCGATTACACGCATTCATATTGGCACAAAGAGGGATCAAAGTTGGCTGCGATCGAGAGATCAAATGTTTTCCGATCGATAACATGCTTAAACTGCTCCGTAGACCGCAGGCAGATAGAGTTTCGATGAAAACGGCCAGGTGCAGGGTTGTTTTCATTTTCTTTCATTTCATTTGCTTGCATGCATTTAAATTATTTGTCATTGTAGCATTGATTATGAGATCATATTGGCATGCGATATTTTTCATGACCAGGGTAACATAAGAGTTTACCTGGCAAGAGTTTACCGTAAAGCTTGCTGAAAGACCCGTAACGACCGCGAGCTGCGCGTTGCTATTGTTCTGAAACGGTCTTTTAAGTATATGGTATGTGTAGTGACAAAATAGCGTGCACGGGATAGGCATGAGTGGAGAATAATAGTGAACGTATGAATTTTAACGCCGCCCTGGTGTGCCTTCCTGCCCTAGGCATATTGTTGAGAGACAGGATGGTCGTGAGGGGGGGGGGCGGTCATCATGACGCGGCAGGGGTAAACCAGTCACGCTGTCGGGCCCTGCTGCTGACACTGACCTCGAACCGCACTCATGACCTGGAGAGTATGTTGCGGACCCTTTTGCGCAAAAGAGCTAAGGTATGCGAGTGTGAGTGTTTGAGAGTGTGAGGTGCGCCCTGCCGTCGGCCACCCCCTTGCTGGGGGACTTCGGTCTAGTATCTGTATCTGTATCAAAACTTTACGCATTACTTTAAACGCAGTTATCATGAGCCTCATGGGCGTGATTTTGGCCCTCTATATTCTACCAGCTAATATCCGGTATGTAGCCATCAGCCAACAATCAACGGATAATCACTTTGGTTGTTGGTAAGCCACGGACGATTCACCGATATTTTTTATTAGGGGTCTCAACAATATCAAGGAAACATTTGTCCTTATCCATGCACCATGTATAATTCAGTCCCGTCTTAAATGTGTGGAGGCCCCAAGATTGTGAAGGCAGCTGCCCACTCTGCCCACTTCTAAGTCCGACTCTGATAAGAAATCTCCATGACACCTTAGACACGATCATTCAAACGATTAGATATTATGACTCGTTTACGGCATCGACCGATGTAAATTTGTTGACGCACACCTGCTCGCCAAGCTTCCTTTACATTGTGTTACCACCCTGCGGTCAGCTTTTAAACAGCTCTATATGAAGTTATGAAACGAATCTACGAACTGGTCAAATCAAAACATACGTAACATAAGTTTGAGTTGTCACAATATAACATGATTTAGATCAGAATATGAGTAAGCACACACACATTGTCTGCCGATAACAGAAGCTGGAGAGTGATCTTATGTGGTATCTTTATGTCACGCAATATTAGTATTATATTATCGTTGCATCTATTTTTTCTCCCCCAGATGGCCTTGCTTCGTACAGCATTTCTCGCAGTGTTAGTTGCAACGGTGCTCGTCACACCGACAGTCAACGCCCAAGCCACAGAAGCTCAGAAGCGCTACGGCTCCTCCTCGTCGTACATGTCTCCCCAGCCGAAGGAACCACCACAACCCTCGGTAGAGTAATACTTGATAACATGCTGTTATGCTCTCTTGTTCCGCCTCTAACAGATACAGAAGCCATGCCGAATCTCTTAAAGGTTAGGTGACCTCTGGTTAGACCCACCTCTCATTCTTCCATATACTCACTCACCTACGTCTATCCCGTTTCTCAACGAGACAGCCAGGACGGGAAAAAGCATCTAGGCTGAGTCAAAACTCATCCATTCACAATCATTATCTATCCAGGCATATCCATTGCTCGCTCTCTCGCTATCTCCACGCCAATGTCTCACTTCCATAATGCCTGGTTCAGGCCAACCATATACCTAAACTTCGGCCTTCCTCTAGGCCAACGCCCACCCACCTCCACTATCATCACCCTTTTGACCAATTTCCCTTCAGCCATCATCACTGAGTCCGCACCACCTCAGAACACGTGAAAATACTCTGTTCTCCAACTACTTCACTATTTCTGTTCTAATTCCGGCATCTCCATACCCTCAGAGTCATTCTGGCAATCCCTCTCAAACATTTCCTCTCGGTAACAATCAATCTTCTTCTCTCTTCCTCTCTCAACCCTCACGTCTCACGTCCGTAAAGCACAGTTGGAACAACTACCAGCTCGTGCATTCCTCTCCTTTGCTTCCCAACCAAAGGTTCAGCAGCTCATTACACTCTTCAGTACATGTACACCTAACGCGTTACAAATTCCTTCACTCGACATTTTACCTCCGTTTCCATTTGTTCAGTCTTCTCAGTATGAGTGCCCAGGTACTTAAAACAGAGAACTTTCTCAGATAGCACTTCCTTAAGGCAGACACTTGTTCGGCTAATATTTTCAATAAATGACTAATTATTGATGTAGAAGAGACCCCTAGAAGGAGGAATCACTGATCTTGATAGGCTGGTCAAGGGTTATATGTAATGGTAGCAGCCCACATTGTATCTCCTGCCTCTTCCTCTTATTTTCAATTAATATCTTATTGTTCAGGACAAGGAAAATATGTATGTGATCACAGCCTAACATTATTGTACAGATCGTGTAATTTGAAAGATAAAATCCTTCCCTAAAACAGTTAAAAATTTAAGCGTCCTTTGGTAGTCGTGCCGTGCGATGATAGATGTTTATCATTCATTAAACTCTGTGTGGCATAATTCATCAATGAAGATAATTACTGACAACAATAATCTATGTTTGTTGTACATTTTACTCGGTTTCGTGGTACGATCGATGCACAAACACTACAAAACACCGCGCAGACCTAATCTTTAAAAACACGCACATGAATGAAAGGGTCGTATTTCCATCTTACAATATCTTTGATTACACCAACCTCATATAGTTGATGTGATTGATATTTTTGCTCTACATGTCGACATCATGATAAGAACTTTGCACCCTTCACAGATTCTAAGACTGACATTTATTTTAGTGAACCGGGAGGCTACATTTTGGTGACTTGTTTTGTTTCTCCTGGGCAGTACGCACCTCAGCCTCAGCAATACATGATATACCCAGCAGCACCATTCCCCTCCTATGAATCAGAGGAAGAAGAAGAGCCAGCGCCAGCGGCAGCAGAGAAGCCCAAGGAAGACAAGAAGTGCGCCGTCAAACTGGTGAGCTCACCTAGGATTTAAAGAGAGCATTGAGTCGTCTTCTTTCCACTTCTGTACGACTTGGAATAGAAGAGAGAATTGAGACTCGTTTTCTTCCCACTTCTGTACGACTTGGAATAAAAGAAGAATTGAGTCGTCTTCTTTCCACTTCTGTACGACTTGGAATAAACGAGAGAATTGAGTCGTCTTCTTTCCACTTATGTACGACTTGGAAAAAAGAGAGAATTGAGTCGTCTTCTTTCCACTTCTGTACGACCTGGAATAAAAGAGAGAATTGAGTCGTCTTCTTTCTACTTCTGTACGACTTGGAATATAAGAGAATTAAGTCGTCTTGGGTCCTCTTGTATCCAGTTAGGAATAAAATAAAGCATAAAGTCCTAGTGTGTCATTTTGTGTCCAACAATGAATAAAGGAGAGTATTGAGCCATTCGTGTGTCCTCTTGTGTAAGTCCAATTAGAAATAAAAGAAAGCATTGAATTATCGTGTGTCCTCTCGTGTTCAACTAGGAATGAAAGAGACCATTGCTTCCTCGTGGGTCCTCTTCTTCTCTACACGAAATGTAGAGAGCATTGAGTCCTCGTATGTCCTCTTGTGTTTAACGTAAATAAAATAGAGGATTAGGTACTCGTTTATCCTCGTGCATACACGAGTCCTCGCGTGTTCCCTCTTTTCTTCGAGTTGTCTTTTTTGGGTACACACATTTCCCGTATTTATTATTTTATCATCTATCGTTCTGCTAGGAACGTTCCCTTTGTTGAATCCTTCAAGAATGTTTGCGGATGCGAAAAATAAAATGAAGAAGCTGACATGCTGATGACTCATTCATTGTATCAATGTATTTAAATATGTGAATAAAACAATTTTTGCCGATGCCAGTGGGGTGTGACCTTGCTTGTGCCAGCTTCCCTCAGGTCAAACTTCCACCTTCCAAAACAAAATAGAAAATTGCCAGGAGTTCAGAATGTTCATAGAGGCACTATCAAACAACCATTCCCTAACCGTATCCAGAGTCTAGTGTCATCCTAATTATGATAAAATTAGGATTACTTATCTTCCCTCAACGTCAAGAGTCTTCTTAATTCCAGTTCCGTAATTTGTGTCCTTTGTTTCTAACTCAGGTCCTCCCTCCTCTGATCATCATCACGATCTTCATCGGGCTGATCCTCCTCCATCTTGTGGTGCCCACTCTGATGCCTGCCTTTGTCAACCCCTTCGTGCTGCCCTTCGTCGCGATTGTCAACGCTCTCACAGGACAAGGACCCCCGCTAGGCAACGGTTTTCTAGGGCTTCCCCTCGGTCTCCCGGGGCTTCCCATCAATATCGGCATCCCCCCTGTCGGAGGAATCAGGGAAGCGCGACAAAAGGGCCAGGCGCTAGGAGCATTTGAGTCTCTGCTGCATGTGAGTTTCTTCCTCTTTCAGTTGAGACTAACTTTACCTTGAGTCCTAGTTACTTCACAGCTCTGGCATTGGCCGATCTTAGAGCCAACATGGTCCTACAGAGGCAACAGGAGGTGAACAAGGAGGAGTTGTGGTTGCCCAGGGAAGACAGGGTTGACTAGACTAAACCACATGGCCGACTAGTAATACCAACTGACTGTCTAGCGCCACTTCCGATCTGTGCCCGCGGTGCCAGGGCGCGCCCGAACCGGTCGACTGCACCCGGCAGGTTTGATCATGATATCAGGTTGATGTGGGATGTGCTGTAGCGCCCATTTGACGTCATCAGTTTTCTCATGGGTAGGGTCTAACATATGGGTCGGCACAGGTCGCAAGATTCCCAACATGCCGGCTTTCAGGCTGGGCACTGGAATTGGCTCGTAAACTGCAAGAGGAGCTGGGGCTAAGCAGCAGCAGCTAACTCTATCTAAATGTGTGAATAGTGAGGACGCGTGAATTGAATTCAATTTCGACAAAAATAAAATTCAATTTCAGACCAACTTTACGCTTGAATGAAGTTCAACGCATCTGTTTTATTTACTTCCTAAATCATTATAAAACAATCTGAGTGAGAAACCTAATCTCTATGAAAAATTGTGAGTTCAGTTAACTTTTGAAGCGGATGAAAAATCAAGTTTGAGAGAAACTTTATCTTAGTAAGCATAGAATTTTAATTTCAAAATTAATCAAGTCCAGTTTGAGACAACCTTTTTCTATTTGGTTCCTTTCGTCTAGAATTTACAAAGCATAAATCCACGGTATAAATGTACTTGATGTACTTGTACTTGTCTGAAGTAAGAGAACATTAACGGTGCTAACCAGACATCTAAACTTCAGTTCAGGTGGAAAAGCTGGAATCACAAATAAGATGCTTGATTGAAAATCATGATCTTTACAGAGGTCAGATGAAGTTAACACCTTGGTTGTTCGAGTACCTTGAGTGTTTATATTTACCCAGGTACTTCAACTTGAAACAGATCACATGTCGAGGAAAACAGTATACGTGGCTGGAAGAGGCCTGCTTTGTAAAATAAAAAACACCACAGCTTCCGTGTTACGAGTGAAGTTTTATTCAAAATTTCAGGAATCAACTTGCATTTGCATCCTTTTATGATCTGTTTCAGTCAATCATCCCGCCAGAAAAGGGAAAAAAATCTCTTCCCAGGCTTTTCCTTCTCTAAAACATCAACCTGATAACAACGAGCCTCGTTGACTAATCCTCATCGTGCTCTAACAAAACTGAAACTGATTAAGGATAGCCTAATTGAGCAAATCACTTCAAATGTTTAATTTGTTGCTTATTGTTACAAATTTATCAGTCTACGGTAATGCACACTCGTACTATAAACACGAACAAGTTTTACATGTACGTGCGTAGTGCACGTACATGTAATGGCGGCGTCACATATACTCATTGGCAAGACGGGATCGTCTCGCATGGCTCATTTATTAGTGTATTCATTAGTTTGGTAATCAGTACAACTGCATTGAACTGCCCATCGTTCTGATTGGCAGTTCAATGCACGTTGATTTCCGGTGAATTTTTTTTTTATTCCATACAGTTTAATTAAATCCACTGATCAACTATTCCACATGATATAGAGATGGGCGGTTTTGTATGGATATTGTAATTTGTAATCCACTGATCATCTATTCCGCATGATATAGAGATGGACGGTTTTGTATGGATATTGTAATCCACTGATCAACTATTACGCATGATATAGTGATGGGCGGTTTTGTATGGATATTGTAATCCACTGATCAACTATTACGCATGATATAGTGAGGGGCGGTTTTGTATGGATATTGTAATACATTGATCACCTATTCCGCATGATATAGAGATGGGCGGTTTTGTATGGATATTGTAATCCGCTGATCACCTATTCCGCATGATATAGTGATGGGCGGTTTTGTATGGGTGTTGTATAGATAAGCGGTTTTGTATGGGTGTTGTATAGATGGGCGGTTTTGTACGGGTGTTGTATAGATGGGCGGTTTTGTATGGGTGTTGTATTGATTGGCGGTTTTGTATGTTTGTTGTGATTTTTTTCCCATCAAAAGTTACAATCTCTTTATTCCATCACGTTACTTTGACTCTCCAGCAAAACGGTCGTAAGGTCTAAAAAACACTATAGCCACTGTATTTTTAACGTGTGAGAACATCTGAGATCTACTCCATGAAAATTATTAATCAAAGGTTAACTTAGTGAACCTACGTAATTAAGATGGCCTTTTAAATGTGTTCCAGTCCCGTTTACAACCTTACGCGGGTTTGCGTACTATTAGATGTGATACATTCACATATCCTCAGTCATCAAACTTTATATTCAGAAAGGCTAGCATAAAAAGCATTTTGTTTAGTGGATTGCACTCGCTGATTTGGTCTTATACTGGAGAGCAATACTCTTATCTTTGATCGACTCTCATCATCTATGAACTCGGAAGTGTTTAGCCTGGTCCGGGGATCACGATATGTCCTTGTACGTGTACTTTAGCACTCGTGTGTCCAAACCAGTAATGGGTCCAGACCACTCGTGTGTCCAGACTTGTGTGTCCAGAACACTTGTGTGTGCAGAACACTTGTGTCCAGAACACCAGTGTGTTAAAAATACTTGTTTGTCCAGTAAGCTCATGTGAACGAGACACATTCGGGTGTCCTAGGACACACTCGCGCGGTCAAGACACTCGTGTGTCCGTCACTCGTGTGTTCGTGACACCCGTATGTCCATAAAATTCGTGTGTCCTAATCAGTCGTGTGTCCTAATCAGTCGTGTGTCCAAGACACTCGTGTGTCCATCGCTCTTATGTGTTCCTGGTACTCGAGTGATAAAGACACTTGTGTGTCCATCTCTCTCATGAGTTGCTGGTACTCGAGTGGTAAAGAGACTTCTGTGTCCTTCAATCTCATGTGTTCCTGGTACTCGAGTGGTAAAGAGACTTGTGTGTCCATCGCTCTCATGTGTTCCTGATACTCGAGTGATAAAGACACTTGTGTGTCCATCGCTCTCATGTGTTCCTGGTACTCGAGTGATAAAGGCACTTGTGTGTCCATCACTCTCATGTGTTTCTGGTACACGAGTGGTAAAGACACTTGTGTGTCCATCGCTCTCATGTGTTCCTGGTACTCGAGTGATAAAGACACTTGTGTGTCCATCGCTCTCATGTGTTCCTGGTACACCAGTGGTAAAGACACTTGTGTGTCCATCGCTCTCATGTGTTCCTGGTACTCGAGTGGTAAAGAGACTTGTGTGTCCATCGCTCTCATGTGTTCCTGGTACTCGAGTGATGAAGACACTTGTGTGTCCATCGCTCTCATAAGTTCCTGGTACTCGAGTGATAAAGACACTTTTGTGTCCATCGCTCTCATAAGTTCCTGGTACTCGAGTGATAAAGACACTTGTGTGTCCATCGCTCTCATGTGTTCCTGGTACTCGAGTGGTAAAGAGACTTGTGTGTCCATCGCTCTCATGTGTTCCTGGTACTCGAGTGGTAAAGAGACTTGTGTGTACATCGCTCTCATGTGTTCCTGGTACTCGAGTGATAAAGACACTTGTGTATCCATCGCTCTCATGTGTTCCTGGTACTCGAGTGATAAAGACACTTGTGTGTCCATCGCTCTCATGTGTTCCTGGTACTCGAGTGATAAAGACACTTGTGTGTTCATCGCTCTCATGTGTTCCTGGTACACGAGTGGTAAAGAGACTTGTGTGTTCATCGCTCTCGTGTGTTCCTGGTACTCGAGTGATAAAGACACTTGTGTATCTAAGATCCTCGTCCATTAATGACACGCGTGTGTCCAATGCACTCATGGATGTTAAACACTCTTGTGTCGGAAACATTCGTGTGTCACCCAAAACACTCGGGTGTCCAAGGCACTCTTGTGTCCAAAACGATCGTGTGCCAAGGCATGCAATCGTGTGTCTAATACACTCTTGTCTCTCAGACACCCTTGTGGCATGCAATCGTGTGTCTAATACACTCTTGTCTCTCAGACACCCTTGTGCCGAAGACAATCGTGTGTCTAATACACTCTTGTCTCTCAGACACCCTTGTGCCGAAGACAATCGTGTGTCTAATACACTCTTGTCTCTCAGACACCCTTGTG
>SDVV010004309.1:0-20329 GCA_016164225.1 Gammarus roeselii
CATCCATGGATTGTTGGGATGTATTAGGTGAAATAATGTACTATAGAGAGTGTCATCCAATAACATCATATGTTTTTGGGAACTATAAGTGAGTTAATGTACTATAGAGAGTGTCCTCCAAAAACATCCATGGATTGTTGGGATGTATAGGTGAATTATTGTACTATAGAGAGTGTCCTCCAATAACAGTCATGGATTGTTGGGATGTGTTAGGTAAATTAATATATTATAGAGAGTGTCCTCCAATAACATCCATGGACTGTTGGTATGTATAGGTGAATTAATGTAGTATAGAGAGTGTTCTCCGATAACATCCATGGATTGTTGGGATGCATTAGGAGAATTAATGTACTATAAAGAGTGTCCTACAATAACATCCATGGATTGTTGGGATGTATAGGTGAATTAATGTACTATAGAGAGTGTCCTCCGATAACATCGATGGATTGTTGGGATGTATTAGGTGAATTAATGTGCTACAGAGAGTGTTTTCCAATAACATTCATGGATTGTTGGGATATATAAGTGAAATAATTTATTATAGAGAGTGTCCTCCAATAACATTCATGGATTGTTGGGATGTATAGGTGAACTAATGTACAATAAAGAGTGTCCTCCAATAATATCCATGAATTGTTGGGATGTATTAGTTAAATTAATATACCATAGTGAGTGTCCTCCAATAACATCCATGGATTGTTGGGATGTATTAGGTGAATTAATGTACTATAGAGAGTATTCTCCAATAACATCCATGGATTGTTGGAATGTATAGGTAAATTAATGTACTCTAAAGAGTGTCCTCCAATAACATCCATGGATTGTTGGGATACATAGGTGAATTAATGCCATGGATTGTTGGGATGTATAGGTGAAATAATGTACTATAGAGAGTGTCATCCAATGACATCCATGGATTGTTGGGATATATAGGAGAGTTAAGGTACTATAGAGAGTTTCCTACAATAACATCAATGGATTGTTGGGATATATACTTGAATTATTGTACTGTTGAGAGTTTCCTCCAATAACATCCATGGATTGTTGGGACGTATTAGGTGACTAATTTTACTATAGATAGTGTCCTTCAATAACATCCATGGATTGTTGGGATGTATTAGGTGAAATAATATACTATAGAGAGTGTCATTCAATAACATCCATATATTTTTGGAAACTATAAGTAAGTTGATGTACTATAGAGAGTGTCCTCCAATAACATCCATGGATTGTTAGGATGTATTATGTGAATTAATGTAATATAGAGAGGGTTCTCCAATAACATTCATGGATTGTTGGGATGTATAGGTGAACTAATGTAGTATAAAGGGTGTCCTCCAATAACATTCATGGATTGTTGTGATTTATAGGTGAATTAATGTACTATAAAGAGTGTTCTCCAATGACATCCATGGAATGTTGGGATGTATAGGTGAATTAATGGCCTATAGAGAGTGTTCTCCAATAACATCCATGGATTGTTGGGATGTATTATGTGAAATAATGTACTATAGAGAGTGTTCTCCAATAACATCCATGGATTGTTGGGATGTATTATGTGGAATAATGTACTATAGAGAGTGTTCTCCAAAACATCCATGGATTGCTGGGATGTATTGGTGAGATAATGTACTATCCCCGAGATATTGGTTAATATTATGCACATTTTAGTAGCATAGTTTGTCATCAAAGCAGCTCTCACTGACAAAATCCTGGTCCATATTATAAGTGTTTTACTAAATGCATGTAATTCTTTCAAGCTCTCAACATGCCCAAATAAAATTTAAATTCTTAAATCCATCAAATCAATAAATCCATCAAATCCATAAGTATAGACCTTTTGCGTCCCCTTTGTGAATAATAGCTGACCAAGTAAACGTGATATTTGGGCTACTGCACTCACATTACACCCAAACTGGAACAAACACAAGTCGTTAATTCCAGGTTTACTGTCACTCACAGCAAGAAATTCCAGACACTTTGCACTCAAAGTGAAATCAGCAAACGTAGAAAGGGTTAAAATCTGTGCACGAGACTGTGCATCATCTCGCCGCTAGCCAAGCCCAGATCAAGCGCATTGTTTTGTCTCTTGTTAGCACATGAGTGATGCTAATTACCAGCCGCACGCGCTGTGTGTCCGTAAGGTATTCCAGCTCTATTTCGTAAGGCTGGCGGCAAGGGCGAAAAAGCATGTAAAGAGCCCGGCTTCAGTGGTTTGCGACGTCGTAAAGCTTATGAGAGAGGGCAGCACAAGCGGTGTGATGGTTGGCTGCACGACCGCCACGCAGCACTGGGGGAGGAGGTGACAAACAAAGGCACAGAGGAAACAAACACGCTGTTTGTCGGTTGATTGTTTGGCAAACACAAGCAAACGGTTATCAGAAAAGAGCCGGGGCTTAGGAGAACATAAACGGGGAGAATTGAAGATTTTGGAAAATCCGAGGGTTACTCATATAAACGACGACAAATTAAGGGGTTCGTGAGGGTTGAATGATGGATTTTATGGGGAAATTCTCCTCGTGTCATGATTAAATTTGTTTATTGATAGCCATAAGACACTGATTCTCTTTACCGAAACAAGCACAAGCGAGACCGCAGCCAAAAGGGTGATTTGCTGATGGACACAGGAAATATGCAGAATTATTCCAATAGAAATACTCGTATGTTTTACTCTTTAAAGCCGATTTTCACTTTGCTGCAGATACTTTATGTTAATATAAGGCCTTCTCTTCTTTATATTGGTTGAATTAAAAAAATCACACTGGGGGTAAATGTATTTTTTTTCTTCGAGGAAACAGGTTATGTGAAGCCGTCAATTAAATTGTTCTGGATCCACAGAAGAGGATTTTTTTTTCACTTGAAGTAGGAAAAATGTAACTCGAGAATAAAGTTATAGACGATTTGAACAAGGAATAACTTCAACTCAAATTTTCTCCGTTTGACGGTCGTTTGGATCGTATCCAAGTCTCCTTCTTTGTACGGTCGTGTGGGCCGTATTGAAGTTTTCTTATTTGGACGGTCGCGTGGGCCGTATTGAAGTTTTCTTCTTTGTAAGGTCGTGTGATCCATATTGAAGTTTTCTTATTTGCACGGTCGTGTGAGCCGTATTGTAGTTTTCTTATTTGGACGGTCGTGTGGGCCGCATTAAAGTTTTATTCTTTGTACGGTCGTTGGGCCGTATTAAATTTTTCTTATTTGGACGGTCGTGAGTGCCGTATTTAAGTTTCCTTCTTTGTACGGTCGTGTGAGCCGTATTCAAGTCTCCTTCTTTGTACGGTCGTGAGAACCGTGTTCAAGCCTTCTTCTTTGGACGGTCATGAGAGCCGTGTCCAAGTCTCCTTGTTTTGAAGGTCGGGAGATTAGATTAGAGTGTCAAGGTTTTCTTGTGCTCTGGAGCCAATGTCCTTCTTGCACCAAACGAGGATGGTGGCGGGAACTGAGGTCAAGTTTCTGACAGCACTGACATTGCCTCGGAGCCTTTGAAAGCACTCACAGTGCCTCGGAGCCTCTGACAGCACTCACATTGCCTCGTAGCCTCTGACAGTATTCACAGTGCCTCGGAGCCTTTGAAAGCACTCACAGTGCCTCGGAGCCTCTGACAGCACTCACAGTGCCTCGGAGCCTCTGACAGCATTCACAGTGCCTCGGAGCCTCTGACAGCACTCGCAGTGCCTCGGAGCCTCTGACAATACTCGCAGTGCCTCAGAGTTCTTGGCAGCACACACATTGTTCTGGAGCCTCTAGCAACACTCACTCTGTTTCGGAGCCTTTGACAACATTCACAGTGCCTTGGAGTCTTGGAAGAAACGCAGTCACACACAGCTTCAAAAATATATAAAAATAGAAATACCGGAGGTATTGTGGGGAATGAGTCTATATGTTTCACAAGGTTTTTTTTTAATTTGGACAAATGCCACTGATTTATAATAGATTGTCATTATTATTGTACACGTGCAATTGTAGTTGCAGACAGTTCATGCTGATGCTACGTTGCCATGTACTTCGTATTGTAGTTGCAGACAATTCATGCCCATGCTACGTTGCCATGTACTTCGTATTGTAGTTACAGACAGTTCATGCTGATGCTACGTTGCCATGCACTTCGTATTGTATTTGCAGACAGTTCATGCTGATGCTACGTTGCCATGTACTTCGTATTGTAGTTGCAGACAATTCATGCCCATGCTACGTTGCCATGTACTTTGTATTGCAGTTGCAGACAGTTCCTGCTGATGCTACGTTGCCATGTACTTCGTATTGTAGTTGCAGACAGTTCATGCTGATGCTACGTTGCCATGTACTTCGTATTGTAGTTGCAGATAGTTCATGCTGATGCTACGTTGCCATGTACTTCGTATTGTATTTGCAGACAGTTCATGCTGATGCTACGTTGCCATGTACTTTGTATTGTAGTTGCAGACAGTTCATGCTGATGCTACGTTGCCATGTACTTTGTATTGTAGTTGCAGACAGTTCATGCTGATGCTACGTTGCCATGTACTTTGTATTGTAGTTGCAGACAGTTCATGCTGATGCTACGTTGCCATGTACTTTGTATTGTAGTTGCAGACAGTTCATGCTGATGCTACGTTGCCATGCACCTCGTATTGTAGGTGCAGACAGTTCATGCTGATGCCACGTTGCCGTGGACTTCGTATTGAAGTTGCAGACAGTTCATGCTGATGCTACGTTGCCATGTACTTCGTATTGTAGTTGCAGACAGTTCATGCTGATGCTACGTTGCCGTGTACTTTGTATTGTAGTTGCAGACAGTTCATGCTGATGCTACGTTGCCATGTACTTCGTATTGTAGTTGCAGGCAATTCGTGTTGATGCTACGTTGCCATGTATTCCGTTACACTGTCTTTGATGAGGTAGAAGGTGACCTACGCGTCATGTCACGAACATCTTTAAGCCATGTCTGCGAGTAGGCCAAATCTTAAGAAATATACATATGTAGTGAACGAAGTAATGCTATATTGTAGTACTTTAATATGAACAAATTGAACCATGGCTCTGGATTCGAAACTTTACGACCTCGAGACTCTGGACCGAGATTCAGGCCTCAAAAATATCCATGGCATTTTACGATATGCCTACTACGGTTCGTGGATATATACCACTTGAATAACTACTGTCTGATGATACTATTATTAATATGAATACCCAATTGATTATTCATATTAGTAACAGTATCAATAAGATTTTTTTCATGTCGAGTACCCATTCGTATCATCTGCAACCAGGAGACATGATTACTTGCGACATGCTATCCTTGATCCTGTTTGCAGATGAAAGGACTGTGTACTCGACCAGAATTTTTTTAAATGACACTATCAATAATATGAATAATCAATTGGTTCACATTTCAAACTGGTGCACATCTAATATGATGACGCTAAATGTCGACGGGGCGTATTAAACGATGTTTTCCTAACTCACAGATGGATTTGACTGGGTAAACAATTTTAGATGGAGCATAAACACGCCTCTCTTTTGTTGTCGGCCCTGCTAAAAGTCTTTTGCACTAAAGTCATAGTATTCATTTTCCGATTTACTGCATAATCGGGCAAGTTACTACCTATAATAAATCTTAGACCCATCCTTCTTAGTCAAAAGGTGCCGTTAGAACACTATTACATGCTGGCAGACGTGATTACACTTTGCCTCTCTTGTCAATGAAATCCCCCCCCCTCCCGGTGTCTTTCAACTTCTCCGCTGCATAGTTTGCTTGTAAATCTTTAAATAATTTAACTTGAATCGATAACGTTTATTTCATTGGATATAATCCTGTGTATAATCTTCGTAACAATACTTCATAGAATATAATCCTGTGTATAATCTTGGTTTAAAATACTTCATTGAATATAATACTGTGTATAATCTTCGTAACAATACTTCATTGAATATAATCCTGTGTATAATCTTCATAACAATACTTCATTGAATATAATCCTGTGTTTAATCTTTCCTACAATACATCATCGAATATAATCCTGTGTATAATCTTCGTAACAATACTTCATTGAATATAATCCTGTGCATAATCTTCGTAACAATACTTCATTGAATATAATCCTTTGTATAATCTTCGTAACAATACTTCATTGGATATAATCCTGTGTATAATCTTCGTAACAATACTTCATTGAAAATAATCCTATGTATAATCTTCGTAACAATACTTCATTGAATATAATCCTTTGTATAATCTTCGTAACAATACTTCATTGCATATAATCATGTGTATAATCTTGGTTTAAAATACTTCATTGAATATAATACTGTGTATAATCTTCGTAACAATACTTCATTGAATATAATCCTGTGTATAATCTTCATAACAATACTTCATTGAATATAATCCTGTGTTTAATCTTTCCTACAATACATCATCGAATATAATCCTGTGTATAATCTTCGTAACAATACTTCATTGAATATAATCCAGTGCATAATCTTCGTAAGAATACTTCATTGAATATAATCCTGTGCATAATCTTCGTAACATTACTTCATTGAATATAGTCCTGTGTTTAATCTTCGTAACATTACTTTATCGAATATAATCCTGTGTATAATCTTCGTAACAATACTTCATTGAATATAATCCTGTGTATAATCTTCGTAACAATACTTCATGGAATTTAATCCTGTGTATAATCTTCGTAACAATACGTCATCGAATATAATCCTGTGTATAACCTTCGTAACAATGCTTCATTGAATATAATCCTGTGTATAATCTTCGTAACAATACTTCATTGAATATAATCCTGTGTATAATTTTCGTAACAATACTTCATTGAATATATTCCTGTGTATAATCTTCATAACAATACTTTATTGAATATAATCCTGTGTTTAATCTTTCCTACAATACATCATCGAATATAATCCTGTGTATAATCTTCGTAACAATACTTCATTGAATATAGTCCTGTGTATAATCTTTGTAACAATACTTCTTTGCATATAATCCTGTGTATAATCTTTGTAACAATACTTCTTTGAATATAATCCTGTGTATAATCTTCGTAACAATACTTCATTGAATATAATCTTTTGTATAATCTTCGTAACAATACTTCATTGCATATAATCATGTGTATAATCTTGGTTTAAAATACTTCATTGAATATAATACTGTGTTTAATCTTCGTAACAATACTTCATTGAATATACTCCTGTGTATAATCTTCATAACAATACTTCATTGAATATAATCCCGTGTTTAATCTTTCCTACAATACATCATCGAATATAATCCTGTGTATAATCTTCGAAACATTACTTCATTGAATATAGTCCTGTGTATAATCTTCGTAACATTACTTTCTTGAATATAATCCTGTGTAAAATCTTCGTAACAATACTTCATTGAATAAAATCCTGTGAATAATCTTCGTAACAATACTTCATTGCATATAATCCTGTGTATAATCTTTGTAACAATACTTCATTAATTATAATCCTGTGTATAATCTTTGTACCAATACTTCATTGAATATAATCCTGTGTATAATCTTCGTAACAATACTTCATTGAATATAATCCTGTGTATAATCTTCGTAACAATACTTCATTTAATATAATCCTGTGTATAATCTTCGTAACATTACTTCGTTGCATATAATCATGTGTATAATCTTCGTTACAATACTTCATTGCATATAATCCTGTGTATAATCTTGGTATAAAATACTTAATTGAATATAATCCTGTATATAATCTTCGTAACATTACTTTATTGAATATAATCCTGTGTATAATCTTCGTAACAATACTTCATTGAATTTAATCCTGTGTATAATCTTCGTAACAATACGTCATTGAATATAACCCTGCGTATAACCTTCGTAACAATGCTTCATTGAATATAATTCTGTGTATAATCTTCGTAACAATACTTCATTGCGTATAATCCTGTCTATAATCTTCGTAACAATACTTCATTAATTATTTTCCTGTGTATAATCTTCGTAACAATACTTCATTGAATTTAATTGTGTATAATCTTCGTAACAATACGTCACCGAATATAATCCTGTGTATAACCTTCGTAACAATGCTTCATTGAATATAATCCTGTTTATAATCTTCGTAACAATACTTCATTGAATATAATCCTGTGTATACTCTTCGTAAAAATACTTCATTAAATATGATCCTGTGTGTAATCTTCGTAACAATGCTTCATTGAATATAATCCTGTTTATAATCTTCGTAACAATACTTCATTGAATTTAATCCTGTGTATAATCTTCGTAACAATACGTCATTGAATATAACCCTGCGTATAACCTTCGTAACAATGCTTCATCGAATATAATTCTGTGTATAATCTTCGTAACAATACTTCATTGCGTATAATCCTGTCTATAATCTTCGTAACAATACTTCATTAATTGTTTTCCTGTGTATAATCTTCGTAACAATACTTCATTGAATTTAATCCTGTGTATAATCTTCGTAACAATACGTCACCGAATATAATCCTGTGTATAATCTTCGAAACATTACTTCATTGAATATAGTCCTGTGTATAATCTTCGTAACAATACTTCATTGAATTTAATCCTGTGTATAATCTTCGTAACAATACGTCATCGAATATAATCCCGTGTATAACCTTCGTAACAATGCTTCATTGAATATAATCCTGTTTATAATCTTCGTAACAATGCTGCATTGAATATAATCCTGTGTATACTCTTCGCAAAAATACTTCATTGAATATGATCCTGTGTGTAATCTTCCTAACAATACTTCATTGAATATAATTCTGTGTATAATCTTCGTAACAATACTTCATTGAATATAATCCTGCGTATAATCTTCGTAACAATACTTCATTGAATATAATCCTGTGTATAATCTTCGTAACAATACTTCATTGATTTTAATCCTGTTTATAATCTCGTAACAACACGGATTTGGGAATTCACCGCTTCTCGTCAACACAAACCCAACACGTTTTAAACACAGCTGCTAAAACTAGTTATTCGTATGCTGCAGGCATACGAACGAGTTGCAGTTCAGGTACATCCAAACGTAAACTGAAATTAACCCTGTTTGAACTTGTACATGTGGAAATTTTTGGATCAGAAATGAACTTTCTTCATATAATTAACCACGTCAACTGTATGTTATTCATCTGAAACATTTTCTTTACAATGTTTTTTTTTCTGTAATTTTTTCTCAGATTTCCTGATATCTCATACACCGCTATTTCAGTAGAGAGCTTTGAAACTCTAATCTAACCTGAGCTCGTACAGGTTAGAACCTGATCAATTATGAGCATACGTGACCTGTTATGTCAATATATTATATGGTAACTTTCAAAATTTGAATTCGTGAACCAAACTGTTTTTCATTCAAATCTTCATTAACAATAATTAGACGTGAGTAATATTAGGTAGATTCAAGTACCAAGTGTTTATTCAAAACAGCTTACGCATACAAAGACCTGGTACATATTAAATGTGAACTGGGATAGTTTCGTCATTTTCAACCAGTCATCAAACCTAAATACAATTAAGTCCTAGAAAAAAATCCGTTCCCATGATGACAGCCAACAGACATCCCTGTGTCATCAAATGAGTACGAAACACCGCATGTACAGCACCGGAAAGCATGAACTACCCATTCCATGAATCCGTCATGTACCAATATCGGGCACAGTAAGGAGCGAACGCTTTCACTGTAAATATTGCCTTTGATATGAACAGGAAGTGAGGCATGGGTCCCGATCCTTATCCACACAGGCCCCCCTGCCCCCATCAGGAGAGAGGAAGCGTGCCCGGCCAACAGAGGACGCTAGTTGCTGGAGAAGCGAGGCACGAGTATAAACAGAGGGGCTCCTACAGCTTGATTCACGGGTTCATGGGGGGTGGTGGGGGGAGGGTTGGATAGATTTTCATGAGAGAGAGATCGTGAAGAAAGTGAGGTTGGGAATGGCGGTCGAAAGAAGGTTAGTCAATATTGCCCGTAATGGTAATTTCAAACCAACTTCTAGCAATATTCATCATAAAATTAGGGTTCCTCACATACGAGTTCAGTAATTGAAAAATTAAAAGCCGCAATAAAATTT
This sequence comes from Gammarus roeselii, assembly GCA_016164225.1. Lineage (NCBI taxonomy): Eukaryota > Metazoa > Arthropoda > Malacostraca > Amphipoda > Gammaridae > Gammarus > Gammarus roeselii. The sequence goes on from SDVV010004309.1 coordinate 10,094, forward strand.
TGAAATATTTACTAAAAGCTCAAATTTTCAATCTCTATCAGAGATCCTCATCAGGCGCTACAGATAAAACCTAAAAATATACCAGTTAGTTGTCGGTATATTTTTAGGTTTTATCTGTAGCGCCTGATGAGGATCTCTGATAGAGATTGAAAATTTGCCCTTTTAGTGAATATTTCAAAATTTTATTGCGGCTGTTGATTTATCAATGTTCTACAGATGAAATTTTTGTGAAAAAATAGCATATTACCCCCAAACTTGAAAAGGGGATTTATTGTTATTTTTTGTAATGTCTGTGTCTCTTTAACACCACCACTGCTCGCATTTAACATAAGCGAAGAATTTAAATAGCTTATTTTGCATCATCTTTTCGAGCATAACTTTTAGTTAGTCTATTGTCACGAGCTGTGTAGCGTGGCATTCAGTAACTGTTTCAAAACCTCAGCTCCACTTTCCTCATTAGATATTTGCCAATTGATTAGCAGCTTATAACAAGTGCTGGCATGGTACTTTTTCGTAAATTTTACTGAACTTGAGTCTCTCGGCCCCACTCAATCCAGTCATAGGCGTCGGGCACGTAAGCGTGAGGATCCACTACGGCGTTCATCTCTCGGCCCCACTCAATCCAGTCATAGGCGTCGGGACGTGAGCGTGAAGGATCCACTACGGCGTTCATCTCTCTGCCCCACTCAATCCAGTCATAGGCGTCGGGACGTGAGCGTGAAGGATCCACTACGGCGTGAATCTCTCGGCCCCACTCAATCCAGTCATAGGCGTCGGGCACGTGAGCGTAAAGGATCCCTATGGCGTGAATTTCTCGGCCCCACTCAATCCAGTCAAAGGCGTCGAGACGTGAGCGTGAAGGATCCACTATGGCGTGAATCTCTCTAAGCCCCACTCAATCCAGTCAAAGGCGTCGGGACAAGAGCGTGAAGGATCCACTACGGCGTGAATCCCTCGGCCCCACACAATCCAGTCAAAGACGTTGGGACGTAAGTATGTAGGATCCACTATGGCGCGATGCTCTACTTAGAAAGAGTCGTCTTCTCTTCAAACTATCCCTGAGCCCACGTGAGGGAAGCGAACGAAGAATAGGTTTATAAACGTCAAGAAGTACCATCAGCTAATTCTCGAGTCTTCGTGACACGTGACAATCGTTCAACCAATAGAACGGATTCCCGTCTATGACGTGGCAGACGTTGCCACACCACACGTGTTCAAAGATAGCAATTTATTTTGGTCGATAAGCAGGGAAGGGCGTCGATACATTATTTTGCCTTGAGCGATACCGATACATCGATTTAACTTATGCGATAACGATACATCGATGCATTATTAACAAAGTACGCGATACCGATAACGATACATGTCTCACCGATACTTTTCGTCCATAAATTTATGATATTTTGATTATTAATCTCTTAGTTATAAAATAAATTCTGATTTTTCGGTGTATGGTTCTTTTTCATATAATGGACCGGTTAATTGATTTGCATGTATCCGGTTATTATATATTTTTGTGAGTGTTGATTGGGAAGAGGCCCTATTGCATCTTAGGACAAAAATCGGATTCGAGAGTGACAGAATAAAAAACAATTGAACATGTCAATTTAGGCATAAAATTTATTCTTCGTTGTATTGAGGTCTGTTCGCTGATGGCAGCACCGGCTGGACTATTAAATTGAACACAGTCTTCCCTTGCACTCATCCGTTGCCAAGATACAACAATTTAATCAGGAATATAAATCCGACCAGTGATGAATTAATTACTGAACAACTATAGGTCCATCCCTCAGAACACGCTTCAAATCTGGCGTATACAAGAACCCTGCCTGCGCGTCTCGGTGTAGTTTATCGTCTTTGCTTGGAGGTAAAACTGTGGGCCGAACGTGACTGTCTGCCCCGCGCTGGTGGTACCGCTGATAACAATTGGATTAGAACGCTAATCATAACGCAATGAAGGAACAACGTCCAATGCTGCTAGACATTACTCAATTAATCGAATCTAGCTCCCGAGCAGGCGAATGTGATATCAGGTAGGCTGTGGGCACCAATTTTATTCTCTAAAGCATAATCTGCTCGAACACATTAATGCAGTTTCGTATTGCAGGGGTGAGCCTTGCCCCTACGAGCTTGGACACCAGAACACCTGAGAGAAAGTGGAACAACATAGTCCCGACAGCTCTCCGGACCATGAAAATGCTCTTGTTATCGCGAGTACGATTCTGTGGTTCGTTGCCAGCCACCTGAACATGAAGGATATCACTACTTTCACGAAGCACTGATCAACCTCTCCGATGCAGAAGAGATCAGGGCAGCTCTGAAAACCCGGCGAGAAGTTGTTAAAGAGATACTGGCTGGCAACTCGGATGATATCAAGGCAATAACAGTCAACCCGAGAAAACCTGATAAGCGCTCAACAAAATATATGCAGTGATGCACGAGTGCAGCCTCTCCGAACAATTATCTTTTCTACCTGGAGCTGATGTGAGTAGACTGATGAACCAGGTGATCAGTAAAGCGACTAGTAAGGAGGGCAGCAAGGAGGGTAGCGAGAATATCAACAAGGAGAAGTGTTCCAGCTGCCTGGCAATGGAACAACCCATGGACAAACTAGAGAGGATAGTCGAACGGGCGATAATGAAGAGGGAAGACAAATCTGAGTTAGACAAGAAGCACGGACTGAAGCAGCAGCAGTGGATCGTACAAAAAGAAGACTTAACAATTGGAGAGGACATTCAAGCCGTCAAGGGAACCATGGCCCGCTTGGAAGCAGTAGCCCCGACTGCTTACAGGAGCGCAGTAATACCTGATGTACGAGCTACGAAGGAGCAGCCAAGGATTACGTGAACAATGCAGGCTCACCTAAATCGTCCCTCAACACATCCACCATCGCGACAACAACCAAATCTATGCAACCACTCACCACTCATTCTCCCCTACCGCATTCTGTCAACCAGAAACTTCTCACCACCCTGCCTACAAAGCTAAACACTCAACCGGCTGATGTAATTTCCGAACTGCTAGGCGTGGCCGCAGAATTAACAGAACGGAAGACTCGACAAAAGTGACCTGCACCAAGCAAGACGCGAGTAAACAAGGAATTAGGAAGTGTTCGTCTGGCTCACACAAGTAACTGACAGCCAAAGATAAGAGAAGTGACCTGGAAAGCGGTAAGTTTCAGAAGGTGGACAGAAGAAGAAAAAGGACATAGCATCTAATAGGAACTGGTCGCATACAGGACTACTGTGGTGGCTTTCCCAACACAAACAAGCAGCATTTACGTCTTTATCTACGGCGACATCACCGACTAGCAGATATTGAGCGAGGTACGTCGGAAAACAGAGGATGACGGCTACGCGGTAGTAAAGTTGAAGCGGCTCGGGAAATGTTCCGCTTTTAAAATTAGTGCGAGCTACCAGCAAATAAGGCGGCTGAAAACCCCTGATGTCTGGCCAGCAGGTGCCCGTGTACAAAATTTCTATGAGAACAAGATGTATATTGCGACCTCGGATAAAAGCTAGTCAATGTGTACTTGCTACTATACTCTCTAAAATGCTAACTCCCTTCGATAATCTTCGCTTGGTCACCTTTAATTGTAATGGATTCAATAGTGCAGAAAGTGTGGTGAAAATTTTCCGTGAAAATTATGATCTATGTGCGTTACAAGAGACATGGTGTTCAAACCTGATCTCCCTATTAGTCTATCTAGAGACGGCTGCTTTCATTCTTTTTCTATCTCGTCAACAAACTCAGAGGAAGGTATACTCAGAGGAGGTCCGTATGGTGGATTGACCTTCTTATGGTCTGATTGGGTTAGCCCGTATAAAAAAAAGAACACTACAATGATGATAGGATGCTCGGTTATCTTTGCAAGTAGACAAAAGGTCAATTTTATTTATTAACGTGTATTTGCCTTATGCCGTTCATCATAATGGAGAGCTGGTCTAATCGTATAATGGGAGATTAGAGGCTGTATTATGGAGATTTGTGTTATGGGGGACTTAAACTTCCACCCAGGCAGCAGGACATTTAGAGAATGGCAGATACTTCTGGCGGACATTGAACTAGACTTTGTAGATGTTGCACTGCTGCCCCTGGACACGCATGCTCATGTTAATCGCAACGGGAGATCAGTTAAATGGCTCGATCCCTTCGCTCTTATCCCAGCAATTGCCAACAATGTCACGCGGGTCTATGTTGGGGAATATACGCACTCAATGTGTGAATGGTATAACAGGGGAGGGAAATATTGATGATATGTGGCGCGACCACTTTGATGGAATAATGAACAGTGTTAACAACGATGCTGAATCGAATACTGTTAATGAGGCGCTTAACCAGGAAAAATAATAATGATGATGAAGTCAATATGTGGGAGCTTAGATTAAAAAATGGAGAAGCTGCTGGGAAGGATGGTGTACCAGCAGAAGTCTTTAAGTATGGTCCTGTTCAATTTTTCAATGTCATGTCTATTTCCTTCACTGGCTGTCTCAAGTCTAACTACCTACGAAAGCTACGTATGGATGTAGTTGCAGAACCTATCATAAAAACGAAGACAAAATGTAGACAACTACAGGCCAATATCAATTGCTTCTGCCGCAGTGCAGCTGCTAGAACTTGTGATTCAAAACAGACTTGGCGAATGTCTCCAAGCAACATCAAACCAATTTGGCTTTAAAGGGTAACATGGAAAAGAAATGGCTATTTTTATCCTAAAACAAACTATTAATTTCTTTGTCAGTAGAGGCTCGCCAATGTACCTGTGTTTTCTAGTTGCCAAAAAAGCCTTTGACCACCACGTTAATCACTGAACACTGTTCAAAATACTAATTGAAAGGGGGCGCCTGTGCACCTCGTTAAATTACTAAAATACTGGTACGAACAACAACAATGTGCGGTACGGTGAGGAAGCTCAACATCAAATCCGTTCCGAACAACCAATGGAATAGGGCAGGGAGGCCTTCTTTCGCCCCTCCTGTTCAATGTGTATGTAGGCAGCCTTCACGAGCGCCTCGCTCTTAGCCGTGTTTGGTGTCACATTGGCGACTGCTGTATTAACGCAATTAGCTATGCCGACGATACGGTCTTACTGGCCCCTCATGTGGATGCCCTTCAAAGTATGATAAACAAATGCAAGGCGGAGGCCGCAGTGCTATGCTAGCGCAATGCTAGCAAATCTGTTTGTGTGCTGGTAAAACCGCTCGCAATGCAAAGGTGTTAAATGGTGCTCAGTGGGATAATGTGGACAGTTTTCCCTACTCAAGTCACTGCATAACAAACGACCGGCGTGATGATGCTGGCATCTCCAAGCAACTTCTGAAACTAAACGCGGTTGGCAATCAGCTTATAAGGAAATTCAACTTCTGCACGACAGATGTTAAAATACAGCTCTTTTAAACCTACTTCTACCCTGTCTACTGCAACTCAACGTGGAGAAAAATTACGAGTCACTATCAGTAAACTGAGAGTATAGCATACAATGATATTTCCCGGAGCGCTCGCTTTGTGTTCGCAGCAAATGATGTTGACTGTCCTAAGGTACGAGCTAGACAAAGTTCCTACATCAGCCTACAGAAGCGTATTATAAAATCTAATAATCCTCCTGGAGCCTTTATGTAATAGTGAGGGATACGAATTATCGCCAATAGTAGAGAGGTGCAGGAAGATCCTGATATGAATGGAAATAAGGTTTGACATCTGTCTGCCCTTCCATGTTGTGGGCCCATTGTCCGTAAGTGGTTGTCAGGATGGGAGACGTCCCTGATAGGGGGGCTGCCAGGTGGTTAAGTGCTTTACCTATCCGACATTGAGCTTTGTTATACACATATTCATGTGGGAGATGGATATAAAATGTTTCCAGGCGCATAAAATGTATCCAGGCACTAATTCAACTTATGAATCTATGTCGCTTATCTCATTCTTCCTTTGTCATGTGTCGCTTATCTCATTCTTCCTTTGTCATGTATCCATGTATGGTCCTTTCGTTTGTAATTCGGTAGGAATGCTCTGTCAAACTTGTTTCTCTGTAATCATTATTGAACCGTCGAGTGCTTCAATAAAGACTATTATTATTATTATTATTATTATTATTATTATTATTATTATTAAATGGTTACCAATGTGGATCACATACCTGGTATACTATCGGTTGGTCACATACCTGGCTTACACTGGGTTGGTCACACCCATGGCTTACAATGGGTTGGTCACATACGTGGCTTACAATGGGTTGGTTACATACCTGGCTTACAATGGGTTGGTCACATACCTGGCTTACAATGGGTTGGTTACATACCTGGCTTACAATGGGTTGGTCACATACCTGGCTTTCAATGGGTTGGTCACATACCTGGCTTACAATGGGTTGGTCACATACCTGGCTTACAATGGGTTGGTCACATACCTGGCTTTCAATGGGTCGGTCACATACCTGGCTTACAATGGGTTGGTCACATACCTGGCTTACAATGGGTTGGTCACATAACTGGCTTTCAATGGGTTGGTCACATACCTGGATTACAATGGGTTGGTCACATACCTGGATTTCAATGAGTTGGTCACATACCTGTCAAACAAGGAGTTGAAAATATTGAACATTTTCCAAGTGAATGGTTTCCAGCTCATATACTGGAATGTTCAATGTAAAAATCAATGTTTATTTTATGTTAAAGTTGTACGGGCATTTTCTTTTCCAATAAATGTATTAGATTATCGAATTTGCATAGACACCTCCGGAAAATTTGACTTGGCATCACAGATAATCGATACAGCCAAAAATGTGCTTAAGTGATACCGGTAACGAAACTGAAGTTTCGATCGCTTCGTATCGCCGATACATTTATATAAAAAATCCTTTGAACGCTAGTTTGCGAGGGTTAGTCGAAATCACGCCAAGCTGAGTCCATATCCATTGAATGAGTTATCTCTGAGTGAAAGATACGAAGGTTGCGCTAGAGATTCGTTAACAATTCGAGTTTCTTGAATATTAGTAGTCGAGTCATTGAGGAGTAGTCAAGTCATTGAGGTGTAGTCTAGTCGTTGAGGAGTATTTTTAAATTTTATTATTAGATCATTTATTTCCATCGTCTGGCAATGGGTTTTCAATTTTTTTAGGAAATAGATAAATTCTTAAACATAAGACATGAAATTTCATTATCAACTACGCTACTTGAATTAACGAAAACGAGAGTTCAATTTGAATTCGTCACAGCTCATCTCTAGGGGCCGCCGGTTCGGATTACATGGAGCGAAATATTATTTACAATAGTATCATCTGTGCACACACAAAAAATGTATATTTTGACAAAATAATTCCGACTACATAACGTTGGGAAAACTAGTGACACGCGGGGTTGAAAAATAAGAAATACTTGGGAGGATAAATAACAAAATACATGGGTGTGTAAAATAGCAAGTACATGGGGTGAGAAATCCCGCATGCATGTGGTTAGAGTCCCGAGAACATGGGGTTGGGGCATCGAAATGTGCTAAAATGTTCGAAAAATAGGTCTACATTATTGTACGATGACAAAGGTGTGGATGGACGACTTGAACTAGACAGAAAATAGGAATACAACATAGGGAGGAGAAAACGAAAAGCGCTAGCATATTTTAAAAATGGGTCTAAACTATTGTATGAATATTGGCGGGGTGAATAGGCGACGTAAGTTATACAAAAGGTACATACCAAACAACTGAATATACAGTATACACACTTCAAGACCGCTAGGCAATGATTAAATGATTGACAATCAGAATAAGACAATGCTGGAGTACACAAGTCGGATGAATATACTTCTGTTAAAGAAGACAAAGCAAAATATTAGCTTATAAGACAATGATTGTCTCATCAAAAATGGTACGGTAATTGTTAGAAATAATTAAATGAATTATATTAAAATCGAGTTAACCTTTGCCAAGTTAGAAGCTGCCTATCGTGCCTCGAAAAGACTGAGTTTATATTTGAATTATGCTAAAACGACTGGAGCATTTAAAATATAGAAATACACAAAACGCTAGTTAACGCTTATGGTAATTGACAAACACAATTGTGATCGGTAGCAACATAGAAAACATATGTATCGTCAGAGTAGAAACGATTAGATGGTATTTCAATGTTGAGAGTTATGGTGGTGGTGGTTGGTGGTGGTGGTCGCTCAAGAACAGAAATGCATTTTCTGGTTACTGGAACTATGCAATTAGCTTGTGTTTGTTGGCAAAGTTACCGTTTTGAATTGATCGGTCAATAGATGTTCATTAAGCCTATTCTTGAAGGACGTGTTGGCTTTAAGATTCTTGAAGCTTGTTGGGAGGCTGTTCCAGGATTTTGGTCCAGTGATCGAAAAAGCTCTACAGGCAGTTTCTGTTTTGCTGAGTTCAACGTGCAGAGTATCATTAGTTCTTGTGAATCGATTGTTGTTCTCACCTCGAAAATATATCTGCCTTAGGCTGCCGGGTGAATGTTTTTCTAGATCTTTATGAATTCTGATCGACTCATGGAGTGCCAGTTTGTTGTCGATATTGGGCCACTGTCATTTTTCGAGGAGAGGACTTTACGCGGTCTCGTTTTCTGTGGTTACCATCGCATGTTATTCTTGCCGCAAAGTTGATACAACGTTTTATTTTCTCTCATTGAGTTTTGGTGCATTTCCCCCAAACTTAAAGACAGTAGTTAATGTGAGAAAATGCTAGAGCGTGGACAATCAGTAATCTTGATTTGAAATCTATTTTTTGTTGTTGCGAAGTTTAGGAACAAAGTGTTCCATTCAACTTGGAACACTGAGTAGTCGTGGTGTTTGAAGGAAAGATCGGGATCAAACCATACTCCCAGACTTATAACTTCATCTCCAACAGGAATGTCAGATTTGCCTATCCTGATGGAAAAAATCACTGGAACTGCTTTTAGTTTCGAGTTCGAGCCGAACAAGATGCATTTTGTTTTTTCAGAGTTGAGCTTGAGTCAATTTTTATGATACCAAGATTTCAGATTAGTTACGGCTCTCTCAGCGTCGTCTTTCAGTGCATTCAGATCCGATGGCTTTCGGGAAAGCAATAATTGAACATCATCGGCGTCCATTACCATTTTTGCTTGATTTTTGGGTATTTTACAGTCGATGTCATTTACAAAAACCAGGAACAACAAAGGGCCAAGTCTCGAACTTTGAGGGACCCCAAAGGCAACTGTGGCCGAATTTGACATACATAGTTGCGTTATCGAGTTAACTGATTGTTGCCGATTTATCAGAACTACTCCTAGTCGAGCGAGTCATTGAGGAGTAGTCAAGTCATTGAGGAGTAGTCGACTCATTGAAGAGTAGTCTAGTCATTGAGAAGTAGTCGAGTCATTGAGTAGTAATTGAGTCATTGAGGAGTAGTCGAGTCATTGAGGAGTAGTCGATTCATTGAGAAATAGTCGAGTCATTGAAGAGTAGTCTAGTCATTGAGAAGTAGTCGAGTCATTGAGGAGTAGTCGAGTCATTGAAGAGTAGTCTAGTCATTGAGAAGTAGTCGAGTCATTGAGGAGTAGTCGAGTCATTGAGGAGTTGTCGAGTCATTGAGGAGTAGTCGAGTCATTGAGGAGTAGTCGAGTCATTGAGGAGTAGTCGAGTCATTGAGGAGTAGTCGAGTCATTGAGGAGTGGTCGAGTCATTGAGAAGTAGTCGAGTCATTGAAGAGTTCTTACGTCGGTCTGGTGCGGCTGGACTTCCATTGCCACGTTGGGAGCGTTTCTTAACCGAACCACCGTAAAGGTAAGGAAATCGTTGGGATGGGTCGTCACACCGTTCGAATGGGAAGCATCGTCCCACCGTTTAAATGGGAAACCTTGTCACACCGTTCAAATGGGAAACCTTGTCACACCGTTCAAATGGGAAGCGTCGTCTCACCGTTCAAATGGGAAGCGTAGACACACCGTTCAAATGGGAAGTGTCGTCACACCGTTCAAAAGGGAAGTGTCGTCACACCGTCCAAATGGGGAGCGTTGTCATGTTATTCAAATTCCAAATGTTGTATCTTAACTGAGGGCACTCGCGGATCTTAAATGAGGGCACTCGTCAACTTCAGATCTTGTCTCCAGTCTCCAGTCTCCAGTCTCCAGTCTCCAGTCTCCAGTCTCCAGTCTCCAGTCTCCAGTCTCCAGTCTCCAGTCTCCAGTCTCCAGTCTCCAGTCTCCAGTCTCCAGTCTCCAGTCTCCAGTCTCCAGTCTCCAGCCTCCAGTCTCCAGTCTCCAGTCTCCAG
>SDVV010004310.1:0-20329 GCA_016164225.1 Gammarus roeselii
AGGGTCTCAAGGGAGTCCCAAAGGGCCCCAGAAAGATCCAAGTGGACCACCCCAAATCCACCCGGTCTCCCAAGTCCCCCGGGCTCCCGAAACCCCGGGTCCTCGAGTCCCGCGGATCCCACGAGTACCTCCTCTCCCTGGGTCACCTTCTCTCAACCAACCTCGTTACATATAATAATAATGATAACAAATTTAAAATTCATCACCATGAAAAAAGGGCAGAGAAAAATAATAGAGCCCAAGCAAGAAGAAATAATAAAATACTAAAATAAAGTGTTAATGATCTATAAAATGAATAAGCATCCATCCACCCCAAAGCGTGCCAGAATAACCGTAACTGGAATAGCAGCCACGGAGAGCAGCACATCCACCACAACTAAGCAAGTTGACGCAGTTTGAAATAGATGCGTTGGTCCCGCAGTTAGAACTAGGCAAGTTTGGTTAGGTTAGAATAGCGTGTGGGATTTGGTCAGGATGGATGCTGGATAAACCAGTGGCGTCTCGTCAGGCGTCCTGGCATAGCAAGCAGTGTTCATTTGCAAAGCCTTGAATCCAATAAAAAAGGCCAGCGCATATGTAACCAGTCATATTGACTAATGCATATGAAACCATTTGTGTGAGTCATGCAATTAGTTTCACAATTTGTGATTCATGTAGCTTATTTCAATTTCTTTACTAAATGATTGGCATCAATATTTAAATGTCATTTACCTTATTTTTATAGAAATCGTTATTTAATGCAATATATTATCCAGTCTTCACATATTACTGTAGCCAGTGGAAAACCAGTGTCCTTCAACAATATCTATATCTATTGATTGGTGGGATGTAGAGGTAAATTTATTTGCTACACTTACTTCTACATATCAAGTAGCTATACCTATATTTAAGTAGTGAATATTGTCTTCAGAAGAGATCATGCTAACAAAGACTTAGTACATATTATCTGTACATGGCAATATTTCAATAATTTTTCCACCTGTCACTCTACCTAGATGAATTTTAAATATTTCAGTCCTTGAACCATATTTACGAGGGATGTAAAATGGATCGAGATGACAAGAGATGGACTCATGAAATAAAGTAGGTTGAAACGCTAAAAAAAAGGTTGGGCAAACTGCATAAGGCAATTGGAATGTACAAATTGAGCAGTAGTAGTAGGCCTGGGACGGGCTGAATGGTCCATTCTAGAAATATTCCAAATTCGAATTTGCAGTACAACTAGCCCAGCCTAGATGAGATGTCAATTGTTCATGGGTTGCAGGATGCTGAAGGCTCCAACGGAGGTTGTTGCCGCCTTGGCAGCATTGGTCCTAACGTCACATTTACTGAGTTAAGGGGGGTGGATTAGTCTCCCAGTGTTTGTCGAGGCAGTTTTTAAATGCGTTCATGTTCATACTGTTAACCACGTCATGAGGTAAACGGTTCCAAATTGTTGGTATCTTGATTGGAAAGAAGTTCTCGGCCTCTGATGTTCTGAATGGTTTGAGCTGCAGTTTTTGTCCATTATTTCTGAGTGGTTAGCGTATCCGACTGCAGTGTCAGCCTCTGGTGCTGCATGTCGCGAGTTCGAGCCTCGGCAGTGACACGGCGGTCTTGTGGCGGGGAGATTTGGCGCCTCTCCCCTCTGTGTCGGCCTAACTTAGCCACCCTCCTAACTAGGGGAAACGGCTGTATGTCTATACATACATACGTATGTCTATACATTTCTGTTCCTTGGGTTATATTCTTGATCGAAGAGGCTTTCAGAGCTAGCTCTAGTAAACCTCTTTAGATATTTGGAAGTGTCTTTTGAATGACCCCTAAATCTTTTTTAGGAATAAATTCATTGATAGCTCTTATCTATTGCAAGCAATCGAACAGTAGCATACGCAGATATGGAGGTCTCCAACAACAACCAATCTTAACCACACCTCCTTGGCCTGACCCTAGGCAGCCTCACGGTCGCAGCGGATCCCGTGGAAGGGAATGCAAAGCTCTGCATCATAATATAACTGACCCATGTCTGCTTAGCAATAAAGCCTACAAACGTGGTCAAGTATGATTCTGACAATTCTATGGAGTTTAATGTTATTGCGCTCCATGTTTTCCAATAGTCAAACTATAGAGAAAAGAGGTAAAGCAGGTGGTGAAGAGAGCCAAAACGGACGCTGATGCCAGGTGGGGCAGACAAGTTGTGCCAGAATTTTGAGGAGAATAAAAAGATATTCTGGAAAGAGGTGAAGAGGGTGAGGGAGAGGGAGAACAGAAAGGACAAGGCGGTGAAAGATGAAAGTGGCCAGTAGTTGACGGAAATAGTGCGGTACGGAAAAGGTGGGCAGAGTATTTTAATGAGTTGTTGAATGCCGAGGATGACAGAGAGGCTGACATTGTTGCTGTGGGTGGTGGTGCACAAATGCCGGATTTTGGAGGGAGATTTGTTGCGGACATAGCTAGGGAAGAGGTGCAGGAGCCGGTAGAGGTGATGAAAGCAGAGAAAGCAATCGGTTTGGATGACGTTGAGACCGAGTTACTGACGAGGTGTGGAGAAACAATTGCCAAATGGTTGGTGAAGTTGCTGAATTTGTGTTTTATAGCGGGCGTGGTCCCGATTGAATGGCGCAGATCTTGCATTTTTTCACTGCACAAAAGCAAAGGAGGTAAACATGAGTGTTGCAACACAAGAGGTATCAGTTCATTATGTGTAGTTGGTGAACTGTACGGGCTAGTACTGATCCAAAGGATAACAGACTGTACAGATGGCGCAATTGGAGAAAAAACAGTGTGGCATTAGGAGTCGTAGAAGAGGTGCCGATCAGATTTTTGCATCAAGACAAGTCTGTGAGAAGTACTTTGCAAAGTGAAAGAATGTGTTCTGGGCCTTCATGGACTTGGTAAAGTCCTACGACAGGGAAGCGCCGTGGAGGGTGTTGCGTTTGTAAGGAGTGGGTGGGAATCTGTTGAAAGCAGTTCAGAGTTTCTATGTTGACAGCAGAGCATGCGTCATGACTGTTCAATCTCTACATGGATGGAGTGGTTCGGTAGGTGAACGCGAGTGTATTGGGTCGTGGCTTGGAGCTGTTGGGAACGAATAGGCGGAGTTGGCAGTCGAGTCAGTTTCTATTCGCGGATGATACGGCACTAGTGGCGGATTTAGAGACGACGCTGTGTAGGCTAGTATCTGAGTTCGGTAGAGTGTTTGAGAGGAGAAAGCTTCGAGTGAACCCGAGTACAAAAGAAAAGTAATGCGATGCTCGAGGAATGTCAATGTGAGCAGAATTAGTCTTCCTAAATGGACGAGTTTCAGTGTTTTAAGTATCTGGACTCCTATGTGGAGAAGACTGAACTACGGGAAACTAAGGTGAAGTCGCAAGTGAAGGAAGGGGGTAAATGTTGGGAGCACTGGAGAGTGTAATGATTTGTAGGACGTTGAGGGTTGTATGCGAGTATAAGGTTTAATGTCTTTGAGATGAAATGTTTGAGGATCATGGCTGGTAAGACGCTGAGAGACAGGATTAATAACAACGTGGTGCGAATAAAAACGGGGATGGTGAAGAAGTTAGAGGACAGAATGGATTCACGTGTTCTGAGATGGTTGGGGCACATGGTGAAGATGGACGAAGGGAGATAGGTGAAATGGGCGTTGAAGGCAGAAGCCAGTGGACGTAGGCCTAGAGGAAGACCGAAGTTTGGGTAGACGGATGGTGTGAAGCAGACGTTAAGAATGAGAGACTTGAGTGTGGAGATTATATTAGAGTGTCAAGGCTTTCTAGTGCACTGGTGTCAACGTCCTTCTGGCACCGAACGTCAAACCAGCAGCCAGTGCTGCATCCTACTCTGCGTGAGCGAAGAAAACGGTGGTTCTCCGGGATGGAGGAGTCTATCGGTAAGTAAGATTAGGTATAATCCATCCCCAACAGATCAGATTTCAGCTAAGAAGTTTGTTTCTCGAAGGTACCTGAGGAGCGGTTCCGCTCTGAATTGCTTCTGAGGGATCTCAGTAAGCATTAGGCGGAGTGTATTAGGAAGGTCCAGGAACCGGCTCCTGAGGAAGTATGTGCTTCGACATTCCGTCCAGGTGGGCACTCGGCTAAGACATGGGCTATGGTAAGAGGGATCAAACAGTCCATGCAGTATGAGGGTGGCGACGCCTCCATTAGGTGTCTTTGCGTTCGTCTGCTATGTCCAATTTTTAATCAGCATAGAGTTATCTCAGTCCGTCGAGATCGGTTGCTTGATGAGACCCAGTGTGATACAGATACTAGGCCGCATCCCTCAGAAAGGGGATTGGCCGGCGTCAAGGTGCACCTTACACCCTCATACGCTCACACTCACACAACTTAGCCCTTTTGTGCTAAAGGGTCCAGTCGGTAACCCCGCAACATACACTCTGGGTCACGAGTGCAGTCCGAGGATAAGTTGTCAGTAGCAGGGCCCGACAGCTTTCACTGTTTTACCCTCGCCGCGTCATAATGGCCGGGCTCTCCTCACCCACGACCATCCCGACAACAGGATACCAAGGGCGGGAAAACACATCAGAGCATCGTCAAAATCAACCATTCACAACCTTTCTCCACTGACGCCTGATCATTGCACGCTCTCTCGCCACCTCCACATTCATGTCTCTCCTTCCTAACGTCTGCATCAAACCATCCATCCACCCAAACTTCGTCTCCCTCTAGGCCTGCGATCACTCGCCTCCGCATTCATCACCCTTTTCACCAATCTCCCTTCATCCATCCTCTCCATGTGCCCGAACCATCTCAGCACACGCGAATCCACTCTGTCCTCCAACTTCTTCACCATCCCTGTTCTGATTCGAACCACGTCGTTGGTGATCCGGTCTCTCAGCGTTACTCCAGCCATGCTCCTCAAGCAATCTATCTCGAAAACATTATACCTTCTTCTCTCCTCTGCTCTCACCCTCCAAGTCGCAGCTCCGTAGAGCACAGTTGGGACAACAACACCCTCATACAGCCCTCTCTTTGCTTCCATCCCCAACGTCCTACAGCTCATTACACTCTTCAGTGCACCCAACACTTTACATCCCTCCTTCACTCGCTGTTCACTTCAGTTTCCACTAGTTAAGTTATCTCCACATAGGAGCCCAGATACTCAAAACACTAAACTTCCTCCAAGAGCTCTCCATTTAGGTGTGTCTATAATAATACGCAATTTATTCCTCAAATGATCAACAGACCGTTCCAGTACCACCTATTTCGCACAGCTCTCTTAATCGCTGGGTAAAAGTCTTTATATGCAAGTGGACGCTGTTCTGCTGGGTCAGGCGCCGCTGCAGCTCTTTGCGCCGCTTCGTCCGCCTGCTCGTTGCCCACCACCCGAGTGGCCGGAACCCAACACAAACGAATGTTCTCACTTTTGGAGGCCAATCGCACAAGCCAACGCAAGATTGCTGAAACGACAGGGTGGTAATCATTGAAGATCTCTAGGGTTCGAAGCGCACCGAGTGAATCCCTTAAGACTGAGATAATGGCATCTGAAAGAGTTTCAGCCGCCAAGTGAGCGTCGGCAATGGCCGTAAGTTCCACAGTGAAAACTGACGCTGATGGCGGGAGTCTCCCAGTGACGTCGTCTTTTGATTCATCAGTGAAGATAGGCAACCTATCAGCGCGATGAGTCTCCGCATGGGCTATAAACATAGCTCGAAGATTTTGGGGTGCAACATCTGCCTCTCGGGCAGAAAAATAGTGTGGGCAGAGCGTATTTTCTGGTATACGCCAGATGGGAATAGCATCTCTCGGGAGAGGGTCCACCATGATACGTGGTAGCCCAAGCTCAACAGTGAGGAGCTCAATGAGCTTGAGAAGCTCGAGGAAGGAGCCAGATTGGGGTGGTTGGGTCGGATTGTGGTGCATGTAAGGGAGGTGGGCATGAGAGAACATGGCAATAGAATTGGAGGTCAATTTGTTCTCGTCTCAAGACAAAACTAAGCTCACCAGTTTCACAAAGAAGGCTGACAATAGGGGAGGAGAGGAAAGAACCAGTACAAGCGCGAAGGGCGGCATTGTGAACTGGTTCCGGTATTTTGAGAATATTTGGTTTTGCGGCGCTATAGACCACGCTGCCATAGTCCAGTTTGGACCAGATGATAGCGCGGTAAAGGCGTAATGATGTTGTTCTGTCTGCACCCCAGGTAAAGTGCGATGCAATACGAAGAATGAAAAATCGCTGTACGCAGTCTATCTCAACCCGCTGCACGTGATACTTCCTGGTTAGTTTCTAGTCGAATATCAGTCCTAGAAAGCAGACTGTAGTTAGGAAAGGGATCATTTCTCCCCAGAGTCCTAGGTCTGGTTCCGTGTGTGTGCGAGACCGATGGATATGAAGTGTCCATGTTTTGTTTCAAAATATCGTAAAGCCTGAAGATTCTGTCCAGGCAACCACCTGTGCAGTTGCACTCTGTAGTTGCGAGTTGGAAAACAACTGGCGCCGATGCGTACATCATGAAGTCGTCAACATACAGTGACCCATCCACACAATGAGGGATCGCCTCCGTAATCCCATTAATGGCAATCGCGAATAGAGTACACGAAAGGACGCTACTTTGGGGGACTCCCTCATATTGGCTTTTCACGTCCGAAATATGATTGCTGATTTTAGCCCGGAAGACTCTCCGCTGGAGGAAGTTCCCGATGAAAAATGCCAAGTGACCGAAGAGTCCCATCTGGTGGATCTCTCGGAGGATGCCATAGCGTCAGGTTGTATCATATGCCTTCTCAAGGTCAAAGAAAACGCAAACAGTGTGTTGCTTGCGATCCAAGGCACCATGGATATCAGTCACAGAGGGTAGCAATGAGTCTTGCGCTGAGAGCATCTTTCGAAATCCGAATTGTAATGTGTTTAGAAGTGAGTTTGCTCCTAGGTGCCGGATCAGTCGGGCATTCACAATCTTCTCCAGAACCTTCGTTACACACGAGGTAGAGCGGTAGCTGGGCAATTCATTGGTGGGCTTGCCAGGTTTTGGGAAAGACAGAACCAGTGCCTCCCTCTACCGATCGGGATAGGTGTGGGTAGACCGGACTGTGTTGAAGACAAAAGTAAGAGAGCGCAGAGGGATGTAGGTCCCGGAATCTCTCGTAGAAGATTCGATCTTCACCAGGAGCAGAGGGGTTGGAGGTACGAATTGCACCGAGGATTTCCGTAAGGTATAGGAAAAATTGTGGAGAAATCCAGATCATCTTGTTCCGCAATACGATTTGTGTTACGGAAAGCAGACTGTACCTAATATCAGAGCTAACGGAAGAGTAGTGTGTTGCAAAGTGTTCAGAGACTTCCTGCGGGTCGGTGTGGGTAGTTCCCATCACCTTTAGAGTTGGAGGGGGGGAATGGCGAGAACAGTACTTTCCCGTCATTTCCCGTAAGCGAAACCACACTTTAGACATGGGTATGTTCAAATTAATGGATGATACAAAGTTTCGCCATGTTTCTTTTCGAGATAGGAAGTATGTATTTCGTGCTTTTGCAGTTTCTCGCTTAAGCGTAATTTTATCTGATTCGGTTTATGTGCGCTGGTATAGATTGAATGCACGCTTCCTCCGCCGCTTTGCTATTTCACAGAGGTCACTCCACCAGGGTGTCCTGATTTTACGCGGAGTTCCCTCGTTTATAGATATGCTGTGGTCTGCAGCGTGAAGGAGGACATTATCAAAGTTTTCCACCATCTCGTCACAGGATATATCCTGAGGTGATAGAGGTGTTGTTTACTTGATATACTCTTGTAGCCAGGCTTGTGCCCGGTCGAGCATCGGCAGTGGGCGAGATGCAGTGGGCTTCCTACCCACTGATAAAAAGATGGTTTGTACAGCCACAAGAGAGTTTCCTGGAGACAAGCTACCGTTGGATTATAGGTTTGAGTTAGTTTCAGTAACTCAGCATAGTTAGGACGATATCGTCGAATATTCCATTGAAGGGCGAGTGTATCGGACAATATGGTTGAGGTTATAGACAGTCAAGGTCTAAGCTTGAGTTGATAAAGGCTTATTCAATTTCATTTTTGTTCACTGTCACTCACGGCCAGTCGGCCGCGCTCGACGAGTATTGCTGGAGCTTATTTTGTGGCTACGAGTCAGCGAAGGGTCATCTCCGCCTGGATCATCGTCCAAGTCAGAACCAGTGCGCTTAGCGCTGGTCAATGACAAGCGAGTTTCTACGGTTTGGGACAATGATGGGGCGGGGTGGCTATCACTCGATGTGTAGGGCGCATTTTCCTTAGGATTATAATCTGGAGCTGTAAAGCGAGGTAGAGACGGAGGGACATATGGTGCCCTAATTAAGGCACCAGACAGACATTGGAGTTGAAGAGTAACCTGACCAGCCTGTACGGCTCCCAAGGGAAATCTTGCTTGGGCTTGAAGTAAGGTGGGTTTGGTCGTTGGTGACGGATCACGGGCTTTCATCTTAGGAGGTGGGAGCATTCCTTAATTGGTGCTGCCTCCAGCAGAGGCAGGTCGTTGTTCAGATTTAGATCTGGGACTCCCATTGCGCGTCGATCAGCAAATGAGATACGGGGCGAGGTGGGAGTGAGGGAAGGTATCTCCTAGTTGCCGGACAGTGCAAAGGACTGTCGTCCCGGCTTCCCCGATATCGAGAAGGGGAAAGGGCATAGTATTGTAGGTTAGGAGTCCCCGTTATAGGTATCCCCGCTGTCACTGCAGCAATGCTGGCAAGCAGGTGGATAAATTTAGCGGTTAATCGTCTCATTGCTTCAGGGTGGGAAAGTCGTTCTCCAGCTTGACCAACGAGCATCTCCCTTTCAAGTCTGTAGTGAAAGCAGCCCCGTGATGGTGGAGGATGGTATTCCTAACAGTTTGCGCATTTAGCAGGTCGGTCACAGATGTGGCCGTGTGCGTCCTCCCCACACCGGAAACATGTACCTGTTCTGCTCCTTGATCGGTAGGCATCACTTCCACGGTCAAACTATTGACAGTTGACGCAGCGTCTGGGATTAGGGATGTATTCTCGGACCGAGCACTGTGCCCAGCCAATGTGGGCATCAGAAGGCAGAGAACAGAGCTTGAAGTTAAGGATGTCGACACCAGTGTATTCCTCAACTCCGCTTTGCCGTCGTTTCACCCAATATATCCTGGTGACCTGTTGATTCGTCAGTTCTGCAAGGATATCCGCATCGGAGTGTTTTGGTCTGTTTTTATAGTATATGGTTCCTTAGATCGTGTTTAGAGTGGGTGCTCATCAACTGTCACAGAGATTTTATTCAGCATTTTCAGATTTTGGATGTTCTTGCTCTGTTCCTCGTCTCTTACCTCCACAAACAGGGAGCCATTTTTTAGCTCCGTGATGCGCTTCGAGGATCTCCTCAGCGCAGCGTAAAGTTGTCGATTTCTTGAATCGTGTTCGTTTCTGCCAAGTTCTTTCTCGAGACTGCATTGGCTACGAAAAACTTAGTGTAGTATTTATTCTGAAAGTGATCTACAAGCCCTTATTGGTTTTCAGCGTATTGTTCATGGGATCGTAAGCGGTTCCGACAACTTCTTACGGGCTTTCGTCCAAGAGTGGCGGACATCACGTTTTCACATCAGTTTTGCGATCTTTTCTCTAGGTCCACCTCACCCCGGTTGCAGATGAGGGGGCTGCTGCTGTTGTTATTGTTGTTCATGTGTCTCTCTCCCGAGCAGCCTGAGAGGGAAAGGATCTGTTTCTAGGTGGCACCAGGTTCTGGTGCTAGTGCGGAGTCTTTAGTTGAATAGTCCCTTTCCATAGTAGCAATTCAACCAGATTCAGCCTCTCGACATGCCCTACCCACCAGGGAGACTGGTAATGCGGTCAGAAAGCTCTGTAGCCTACCACGAGGCTCTGTCAGTTATCGATACGACCAAGACTCAGTCATCATTAGGGCTCAGCGCCCTGAGAAGCACCTAGACTGGTCTCTTAGGCTTGGGCTCCTAATCAAGTCCATGACAGGATAATCCTACCTCTCGTTGCCCACGGAGAGGTTACCGTCTCAATCGAAAGTCGTGAAGCCAAAGTGGAGTGTTGGGTAGGGGGTGAACTGGCTCCGCAACCCTGTCTTCTCAGCCAACAGACAGCACCATCCGATCTTTCGGCAAAGCCACATACGGAGACATGAGGGTCACAGCGGGACCGTAATAGCGGGGAGTGACAGGTTAAAAATATTCCAACACAATGCGGCCCACACACCGCAACCAGCACTGGCACGGGGGACAAAAGCGGACCGCCGCGCGAAGGCCTTGGAATGCATCTCACAAACTGTATTTAGTCTTTTTTCCTCACAGTGCGGACCACACACCGCAACTAATTGCTGCCCAGGAGACCGAAACCAGTCGCGGCGTGAAGGCCTCGGTGTACGTCCCACAAACTGTATTTTTCATTTCGCTAATTTTGTCCACCTGGATAGTTTAGGTACGAGAGTAGATCCAAGAAATTATATAACACAAAGCAAAGTAAATAATATTATAAAATGATGCAAATAATTTCAGAGAGAAAGTGGTAAATAAAATTAACTTAAAGTAGAAATATTAATGAAAAGAAACGGGAAAAAAACTCAGGGGTAGAGTTGTAAAGATGAGAGAAGAGTGCACATTAATGAAGTTTTAACAGAACGAACGAGGTAAATCGAGTAAACAAGGTAAAAGTGTATCCAGGATAGGGTAGAGAAGGAGAGATGGTGAAGGGAGAAGAATAAAGGGTCTGAAAGAAAATAAGGTGTTCAACCCCGGGTTGGGTCGTGACTCCGTGCGACCCGTGAACTATTAGCTTTAGGGGGAGGACTTGAGTGTGGATGTAGCAAGAGAGCGTGCAACGGATAGGCGTGAATGCAGAATGATTGTGAATGGATGATTTTTGACGCTGCCTTGATGTGCTTTCCTGCCCTTGGCATCTCGTTGAGACGAAATGGTCGTGGGGGGAGGGGCGGTCACCATGTCGCGGCAGGGATTAACCAGTCGCACTGTCGAGCTCTGCTGCCGACAATGACCTCGGACTGCACTCATGAAACGGAAGGTGTGTTGCGAGGTCTCACGGCCGGATCCGTTAGCACAAAAGAGCTAAGTTGTGCGATTGTATGCGGTGCGCCTTACCGGCGGTCACTTATTTTCTGGGGGATTCGGCCTAGAGTCTGTTTCTGTAATTCTGCTCAGTTGCAGGGTAAACATCAACAAAACCTGCTGGAGACGTTGTCACCGGAGCAGCCTATCATGTATTTGTCTCAGCACAAAACCCTCTCTGCTTTGCTTGATTCTATCAATCATTACATTTTTGTCTCCTCTTCAGGGTGGGTTATACCATGCACTAGTCTAAACCTGTTTTATTTGTTACAGGATTTACTTATTGTCAGCAGTTACCTAAGTGCCTTGCTTTGCCCGTCCTGCTGGTGACTTGTTATCTAATGCTCGCCACCTGCCTCACTAATTGTGTAAGCCGCGGCATCCATTGAAGCCGGACTGAAGTCATTGCCTTGGTGAGTGCTGCATGGTTGCCTGCGGAGGATTGCATGAGCACCCACCCATGAGTTAGTGCAATTCTTTGATATGCTGTTAATACTTTTATTATTCCTTTGAATTCTTCATATTTCTTTTTTCATTTCAATGCTCACTATCAGAAATCATTTAATTGCTTTGTTTGGTCTAGTGAACCCTAGCTTATTGATAGTCCAATCCTGCATTCATTACAGTTCATTAGTTTCTTGTGTCTGCCATTCACTGCTAGGCTGCTTTTATTTGCTTGCAGGACACATTGCTGAAGTGTTATTTTCATCGTTTGCTTATGTTTTCTGTTATTGCCTCCTACTTAGTGTTAATATCAGAATACTTTGCCAATTGTGTATGATTTGCAATATTAGTTCCTTATCCTAATCTTGTTGCCTAATTGTGCAGATAGAAAAAGCTTTAATGCGTGAATTTGATTTGCCTTAGTTAGACTTTCTGCCTGATATTATTTCACGATGTTAATTTTCCTTAGTACCTCAGGAAGCTGCCCCATTGGTTATAATTTTATTGGTGTTCAATATTCTTGCCTTGCAGAATGCTGGCTTCCTTCAGGAGTCAGCCTCCCCACCTGACCATGCTCCTTTTCTAGGTACATTATTCACCGGATCCTATTTGCAACCCCTCACTGTTGATTTAGAGTACATTGACCTTATACCTCAACTTTCATTGACCTACCTACCTCTTCTAATTTAGACTTCATAGGGAGACTGAGGACAACGTGTTTGTCTGACCTGCGCGGTAAGCACGGTAACAACGTGATTTGCGCCTTTAATGCCTGCGGGTGCAGCCGCCTAGATCATGCTACATTATAAGATTGGATTACTGTGACGAAGATTTGTAGCGCACTGGAGTCAGCATACTTCTGGCGCCGAATGTCAAGATTAGCAACTAGTGCTGCATCGAGATATGGCTAAACTTTAGACTTAGGTTTGCTGCAGCGTGAAGTCAATGTTCGTTACGCTGCGAATGTCGAAGGTATGCAGGAGCACCACAGGCGGTATAGGAACTCTATAGGTGCTGAGGTCATGTGGGCCAAGTACTCTCCGGGTGGTAGGTGCTACAAACAAAACATTCCTCTTACTTTGCTTGTGCAGGAACGAGGTGAGCTGCGTCGGGCTGCCGTAAAAGTCCAGCAAAGTTTGCACGTCTTCTGCCGGAGGCGGGACCTCTATGTCGGGCTCCAATAGAGCCTGCCCAACCCCGGTAAGGATGCTGGAGTAGTGGCTCACAGCTGAGTCTGGCAGGGCCGGGGCTGCGCTGTAACGTCACCAGGGGATAGATTAGATTCGAGTGACAGGGATTTCAAGCGCGTTGGATTCCATGTGTTTCTGGCACCAAACTGAACAGGAGATACGGAAACAGTTTGGTGATGGTAATATAAAAAAACTCAATTAAAATGCTGGTAGAAATGGATGTTATAATTAGAATATAGGTAATTAGACTACAAGAGCATGGCAATACACACAATGAATAAATAGCATCAAAACACTGGTAGATGGATTAATTTGTTTATGTGGAGTTTTAATTCATTTCAATGTAGTTTAATTTATTTGAATATGTTCACAACAATTCTTGATCCCATAACAATAATTACTACAATAAAAAGTGAGCAACAACATTTAGTTTGGAACACAAATGTGACTAAATCGACTAAAAATACAGATAATCCGGACAAAAAAAAAACATGATAACATTAAATATTTTGATAGCTAATCCATTTGTACCATTGAACTAGAATTGTTTTTGAAACGATCAAGTAATTGCAAGCTGTAAGGCGCGAGGATCATAGATTCTGGTCAGGTTCGCACTCCTTTGTGTGCAAAACCAGAGTTTAAATGAAGACACATAAATGGATTACGGACTCGGTGCATTGCGGGATGTTAAACTCTAATACCGGCATCGGTATTCGGGTTTTACACTGCTCGTATAGTCCGGAATGTTTTCAGAGAGCAATTAGCTTTTTCCGGTAGGTGAGGTCAGTGAGTAGCCTTTGTAGGCTCGTCGGGCCGCTGCGAGTGCGTTGCACTTCATAAGTCAGTTTCACGTCGATTGCCACCGCGTCCGGTCCCATGTCTACGTCCATTAGGTGGTTGCGGGTAATCCCGTGTGTCACGTGCATAAGCGGCTAATGAACACTTGGTCTCCCATTCGCCAACCGAGGGTTTAACCGAAATCATTATTTTCCGCTTTGTTGGCTTGCCTCGTGTAATTTACTGTGATGTTATACAGGAGTTATTGCTAGGGAACCAATCTCTGTAGTGTACAGTGCTACAACTGTTCGTGATGGATAGATGCTCGTTTAGCAAGTGAATCTGAGGGCTCAATTCCCCTTATTCCCACGTGGCCAGAAATCCAGCAAAATTCGACCACTTGACCCGCCTCGGACATTGCAAAAACTTTGTGCAGCATTTTACGTAGTGCTCACAGTGCATAATTATGAGCTGAGTGCGGGCACTCGGACAGTCTGAGAATATGACGTATTTAGGGAGGCGATCTGTTTCGTAATTGAGACGGCTAATTCGAGTGCGTACAGCTCTGCAGAAAACACAGAGGCTTCTTTTGGAAGGGTAGCCGAAAGAGAGGTCTCCCCGCACTCAGCGGCAGTTCCCACTCCGTGAGCTGTTTTGGAGCCGTCAGTGCATACATGGCACTACTCTGGGTATTGTTCCTTGAGTACTCGAAAATTCCCTCCAATACGTGCTGGTTGGAGTAGTTGCGTTAGGGTATACTTGCAAATTTAGGTTAACCAGCAGTGAGTGGATCATCCACGTTGGTGTGTTGATTTGAAGAATTCTATAGGAAAATGAAGGCTTAGTAGCCAAACTGTTGCTGTTCAGCGAGGTCGGTAAGTTGTCCACGCGTGCGGAAAATAATGGGCATATCGTCTTCTTAGTCACGAAGAGACGTTTATCGGAATTGTTGGTGATGTGTTAGAGTGCTGGTTTGTTGGTTCGGTACCTAGTATTAGAATAATATTGTAGCGTGAGTTCGTCTCGCCGGAGCGGAAGAGGGAGCTCGTTAGCTAGCACGTGCACTGATTCGATGGGAGTGGAATGAAACGCGCCGGTTGTGATACGCATAGCTTTGTTTGCGATGTTCGAGAGTGGTTTTGGCTGCTGAACCGTAAACAACAGCTACACAGTCAATGTGTGAGCGTATTATTGCTATGAACGTCACGCCGACGTCCATATCGGCACCGAATTTCAAGGACGATACCGATACCGCCGAAGGGAATGTCTTGGTATTTGGGTGAAGTGGGGCAGTTGAATTTCAGTACTAGGGCTGAGGTGCTGTTTCTTCTTGGGGTGATTTATGGTGCGATTTTTGCTTCGACCACGCAGTCCTTGTATTGAACGAGTCCGGTAATATACTCATCGATTTCATCCTTCGGGATATCTTCTACGTAAATTAAACCTGAACTAGTTGAGAAAGTCGGGTGTGGTACGATTGTGCATGGCTTCTCGCATAGTCTAGTCTTGGAGTGAATTGTGTCACTTGGGAGTTTCGTATTTACTCTGATGGCGAAGCTTTCGTCGCCGCTGGTGGTAATGCTAAGGACTGGACGGCCAGTGAAGGAGCCCAGCTCTTTTTGCAGAATTTATGGACAAATATCCGGTCAGCCGTTGGCGTCGAACGTGATCTTCAAGTGTTCGGGAAAGGTATGACTATTGTTGAACAAGTTGTGTTCATTAAATGGCGTGTATTGCTTACTCCTTGCAGCCCTTGGAGCTCGGTTGTGATTATTGTGGGGTGGAGAGTCGTCGAAGTTGTCGTCGGACAAAGAGGTAGTGATACTTGCGTAAGTTGCGGGTTCTTCAGTTTGTTGGTTCTTCAAGAGTTCATGGATATGGAGAAAAATGGCCTTGACGTGACCCTCACGCTTCGTTACACGGTCGTCAATTGTGCTGAGTTCTGCGGCGATAACTTCTGCTTCTTGCTCAGAGAGGCCAGTTGCTTGGCATAGTAGATTCCTGATTTCTTGGACGTTCCTGGTTAATTCGTCGATGCGCAGGTCTTTTCGGCCATCTTCAGCTAAGGTGGCGCTGGTCATCTTGGAGAGGCTGACGTTCTTAGCCGTTGGAATCTTGGTCTTCGTCACTCTGGAAGGGATGATGGTCCCTCCTAAATGGGGTCTCTTCCTACTCCCCATCGGTCCCATGGTTCGCGCCGGGGTCAGGGAGCTCACTTTTGGAGGCCTCGAGACCGGCTTCACCGATTTTAAACTACGATAAATGTCAAATATCTCAAACAATGCCTGCAAACGGGTGGTTTAAGGTCCCAGCACATAATAGAACCCCACCTGTACTATCTAGGGGGTTCTCAGTAAAACGTGGTAAAGGGAGCAGTGAAAATTCCTGTGAGGAAGAAGTTAGATGGGTTAGCGCTGAGTGAGACAAAGTTAAAAGGTACAAGCAAATGCGAGTTTGGCGTGATAAGTGGAAGATAGTGGAAGAATTCCTGACCAATGAGTTACTCAACAGTTGACAAATTTCATCGCTGCGCTCCACGCTTGCCTAGCCATACAAGGATATCCTCAAACAAAGTCAAAGGAGTTATCAATGGAGATGGAAAGGAAGATCACAACAATCATGACGAGATTGAATTACGCCATGCACCGCAATAACTTTTGGGTGATAATTCGAATCAAAAACCCTTGCAAAAAGCACTACAGAATAACATCCGGGGAAGTGGAATCGCGGGAAAACCTAGAAATCAACACTAACTAGATCCAGCGCAACAACGATGAGCTGTATCGAGCAATATAACGCAAAGTAGAAAATATTTCGAGATGAGCAAACTAGGGTAACTGTACCGCAAGACTTCTCTAAAACAAATAAGAGAGAAGTAAAAATGGAAATTAAGTAGCTCGCTGCAGAAAATTGAAAAGCAGCAGCAACTGTTTAATCTATCCCTAAAAGTTTAGGCGCTACAAAATGCTGCTTGGACTACCAATTGTATTATTCTAAAAACCTCAGTCAGTGTCAAGAATCGAGAGATTGTGACGCTGAGTTTCTGGAAGTTGCTACGATGGTGGCAGCATATATCTGATGACTAAGGTTTTGTAGGTTCCTTAAAATACCGCCTTGTAGCCGGGGCGTTAGAATCTTGCTACCGAATCCACCGCGTGTCGTAGAAGGCGACAAAAAGGGCGCCCCGTAATCGGGAGTAGAACCGTGCTACCGTAACCCTTAAGTGTCGTAAAAGGTGATCAAAAGGGGCAGAGCGAAGGGGCTAGACGAGCGAGGGGAGAACCCTATTGTTAGGGTCACTGAATGTGCGTGGCTGTAGTACGAATGAAGTAAAGAGAAGAAAGATTGGTGAGATGTTTGTGAGAAGGAGGTTTGTGAGTTGGCGCTGAGTGAGACGAAATTGAAAGGTAAGGGCGAATGTGAGTTTGGTGGTGTAAGTGGAAGAAAGTCTGGAGTGGAGGAGGGTTGGGCACGAGAAGGTGTGGTCCTGATATTGAGTGATCGGTTGACTCGTAGCGCTACCGAATGGGAGGAGGTGTCTTCAAGATTGATGTGGGTGAAAGTTAAGTTAGGCGTAGAAAGATGGGCAATTGTGAGTGCTTTTGGACCTGGCAGCGAGAGGGAGCAATTATGAACTGACCTGAGTAAGTGTATTGAGAGTTTTGGAGGTCATTTCAATGTAGTTGTACTGGGTGACCTTAATGCGAGAGTCGGAGATGTAGTTGTGGAGAATGTGATAGGAAGGTGGGGCGTTCCCGGTAGAAATAAAAATAGAGAAAAACCTGATAGGGGTTTGTATGGAGCAGGAGTTGGTGGTCGGGAACAGTTTGTTCAAGAAGCGAGACATCCACAAGTACAAATGGGTATGGATGAGAGGCTGTTGGATGTGCGGGTGTTGAGAAGGGAGGATGGAAGAGTGTCTGACCATCTGCTGGTGGAAAGAAGATTGAGAGTGGAGCAGAAGTGGAAGGGCAACAAAACGAGTGGGAGGAGGGAGAGAGGTAGTGAAAGTGAGTTGACTGAATGAGAGAAGTAGAGCCGAAGAGTTCCAGCAGCCGTTGAGGGAAGAATAAAACAACATGAGAGGACGGGACCTGAGAGATGTGGAGGAAAAATGGGAGACGTTAAAGGATGCGTTGCTGAGATGTGCGAAGAAGGTGTGTAGTGCGAACCGTGTGGACGGGTGCAGAAGGAAAGGATGCGAGTGGTGGAACAAGATCAAACTGGCGGTGGCACGGAAAATAGGAGCGTTTGAGGAGTGGTTGCAGGTGAAGTCTGTGGTGGCTTATGAAAGCTAAAAAGAGAGGAGAAACGAGGTGAAGTGGGTGGTGAGGAGAGCCAAAATGGACGCTGGTGCCAGGTGGGACAGACTTTTGTGCCAGAATTTTGAGGAGAGCAAAAAGATGTTCTGGAAAGAGGTGAAGAGGGTGAGAAAGGGAGAGACCGGAAAGGAGGAAGTGGTGAAAGATGAAAACGGCTAGTTGTTGTTGGAAAGTGGTGATGTACGGAAGAGGTGGGCCGAGTATTTTGATGAGTTGTTGAATGTCGAGGATGACAGAGAAACTGACATTGTTTTTGTCGGTAGTGGTGCTCAGATGCCAGTTTTGGGAGTAAGACTTGTGGCGGATATTACCAGGGAAGAGGTGCAGGAGGCGGTGGAGATGATGAAAGCAGGAGCCCCAGGTTTGGATGGCGTTGCGACTGAGTGCCTCAAAAAGGGTGGAGTAACGATTGTCGAATGGTAGGTGAGATGGCAGGCGTGCAATCCATCTGTGAGCGTTTCACGCTGATAGTCACTTGGTGGCAACAGGGGCAAGGTATCGCGTTTGGTCTTATGTCGACATCCATCACGTGGTTATGAGTTATCCACGTGTGTCCCGTGCACAAGCGGTTGATGAACACTTGGTCTTTTCTGTTGGTGAGCTTTGTTTCCAATTCTCCGACTGAGGGTTTGACTGAAAGCATTTTTTGTCCCCTCTGTTGCCACATTTCATCGAATCGGGATTTTATATGAGAGTTGATGATAGGAAACCAGTCCTGGTAATGTATTGCGAAAAATTGTTCTTGGTGAGTAGATGCCAGATTAGCGAGCGAGTCCGCAAGTTCGTTTCCTCTTATTCCCGTGTGCCCGGGGATCCAGCAGAATTCCACTGCCTGACCCGTCTCGGACATCACAAAGAGATCAGGCTGCATTATACGTAGAACTGGATGTTCATATTGCAGTGTTTCAAGCTGGGTGAGGACACTCAGACTGTCTGAGAATACGACGTATTTGGGGAAGCGATGTGTTTTTGCGATAGAAACGGCTAGTTCGAGTGCGCGAAGCTCCGCAGAGAATACGGACGCCTCTTGTGGGAAGGTGGCTGAGATTGATATGTCCCCGCACACAGCGGCGGCTCTCACTCCGTCCGCGGTTTTGGAGCCGTCAGTGTATAAGTGGCGGTGCTCTAAATATTCTTCCTCGAGTATTCTTAGGAATTCCTGCCGGTACGCGTTGATTGGAGTAGCTGCTTTAGGGTACATTTGCAGGTCTAGGTTGACCGGTGATGGGTTGATCATCCACGTTGGTGTGTTTGTTTGAAGGATTCGGTAGGAAAATGAAGGCTTAATAGCTATACGATTGATGTTTACCGAGGTCAGCAGGTTGTCCCCACGTAGGGAAAACGGTGGGCATATATTCTTTTTAGCCGCAAAAAGGCGCCTATCGGATATGTTGGTGATGTGGCTGATTGCTGGGTTGTTGATCAGACGTCTAGTCTTAAAATAGTATTGTAGTGAAAGTTTGTCTCACCGGAGCGGAAGTGGAAGTTCGTTAGCGAGCTAGTTAAGGGATTCGATTGGGGTGGAGCGGAACGCGCCGGTTGTGATACGTAAAGCTTTGTTTGCAATGGTCGGAAGAGGGTCGAGAGTAGTTTTGGCTGCAGATCCGTAGACAACGGCTCCATAGTCCATGCGCGATCGTATTATTGCTCTGAACAGCGTCATTCCGGTGCCCATGTCAGCACCGAACTTTAGGGATGTGACCGATTGGATAAGTCCTGTCGACCTTTTGCAGCGAGTCGCCAGGTCTGTGATGTGGGGTCGCCACGTGAGTTTAGGGTCCCACATTAGGCCTAAGAATTTGATCGTTTCTTCGTATGCTAAAGTTGTGTTGTGCAGCGTTAGGGCTGGTTTCAAGTGTAAACCGGGCACAAGGGTCAAGTGCATGCTTTTAGTTTTAGAGGGCGAGAATCGGAATCCTTTTAGGGAAGCCCAGTTCCCGACTAGGTTTAGGCACTTCTGGAGTTCATGTTGAATTGTTACGAGGCTAAGGTGTGTGTAGCTTATTTGTAGGTCGTCCACGTATAGTGATGAGAGCGATCTCTCATATCGGGGAAGAATGTCGGCTAACTGATCGATTTTGAGGATAAAAAGAGTGACACTGCTGAGGACGCTTCCCTGGGGGCCGCCCATTTCTTGCGGATATGACGGAGACCGAGTGTCGCCAACCTTGACCTTGAAGGTGCGATTTTGTAAAAATTGGTGGATAAAAAGTGGTAGCCGACCTTTCAAACCTTTGCGGTGGAGATCCTTCATGATCCCGTATTTCCACGTAGTGTCGTATGCTTTTTCAACGTCGAAAAATATTGAAACCACATGTTCTTCTCGGACGAAGGCCCGTCTAATGTCTGATTCTAATTGTACGAGGTGGTCCGTTGTGGAGTGGCGCTTGCGGCCATCACACTGGATGTTGTCAAGGCCTGCATGCATTTCAAGGTTGTGAGCGTGGCTCCCTTGGCTGCTCTCCAGGCTAGACTGGAGATGGGGTGGGGCGCGCTGGGGTCTGGGGATGTTCAGGTATTCATCTATTGGCCAACTCATGGCCCGTTGTCTGCATGTTCATCTTCAGTAGCCTTG